>JAKTTW010000012.1:0-224143 GCA_030560525.1 Diutina catenulata
ACTGAAGTCGGAATTTCTCGCTCGAGATTGGGTCTCACCGGAAGTTTTTTTTGCACTACCCGGATATCAATTTTGAACTCCTGTATCTAAAAGTTTACAAAAATTATTGGAACGACTGTATCGCCGGTGTGCATCGGTGGTGCCGCAAAATCAAACTCGTGCAGGGGACCTTGATGGTTACAAATCTGATAACCTCGCGGGTAGCAAACGCTCGCTAACAAAGCGGGCGAGGGCCACTAGGGTAGATCAGTATATAAACGGCTCGTCTGCAGCCGTTCCCGCGAATTTACGACCGCCCAGATGCGATTTTAGGTCAAGCAAATCATTTTGTAACCTCGAATGCAACCCCACCGCGTGTTGTCATGAGGTCGATATTTCCGAACAATGCGACGAATTGACGTCGCATGGAGCTAATAAACAACGGGGACGAGTCAATTGGGAGGACTATAAAAGGCCTGCTTGTGGACCCATATCCTCATCAATCTTCAATTATTATGGCTGGTTCCTGTGCTCAATGCCCCAAGGGGTGCTCCGACAACAAGTGCGACGCTTCGTGCACTAAGTGCTCTTCCAAGAAGTAAGCAGTGTCTTCCTAGCTAGGTTTTTCCTCTCGGTTTTTACTAGTGAATAAACGTTTTTGAAACAGAATGTAAATTGTATCTGAACAAGGTTGTTGACATTGCCTGTCACTGTCAATGCAAGGGGATGCGTTCGCGTGCATTAGAGCCGTTCCAGCCAGGGAGAGGCCCACACATCTACACCGATATTGACAGGTGATCGTCGTCGTCCAACACCTCGGTGACGTCGATGCGATCCCGCGGGTTGTCGAGGTCCTGCTCAATGGGGTGCTTGAATCGCGACACCGACAAGGTGCCCGCGTAGGTTTCGTCTAGGATCAAGTCACAGAAATAAATGCCAGACTCAAACAAATCCTGCTTCTCCTGGATGACGTGAGGCAAGATGTGCCCTAGCGTGTGCTGGTAGTACACCATGGGCGTGCCGTGGACCGCGGGATGGAACTCGTAAAAGTAGCCTCCGTAGGAACCCTTGCGGGGGTATGCAAGGCCCACACCCTCGTGGCGCCACCAGTCTATCAGCTTCTTGACCCCGACGGCGCCAAGGAAGCACAATAGCACGAACACCACGCTAGCCACCAAGAACACCAACCAGTCGATCATGTTGCTACGAATGATAAATCGAAAAATGTGACGTAATGTCACCGCCCAACGTTCATAATCGAATGCCAAAACCATGCGGGTTTTAAGGTTTGGAGGCCATTAAAAATTGTAAAGGTGGCTAATCTCAGCCGTGTGATTTTGGGATGATATACGCCATATTTTATTGAACCGTCAATGAATTAATTAAACCTCTGAATAAACGTCCATGAACCTATTCTCCATCATTAAAACGTTTAAAGTTACGTCGTTCGACGCTATCGTCGTATATATCTAGACACCAGTTAGCTCATACCCTATGCCTGGAGCCGGAGCGGCGCCACCGGCGCCGGCAGCGTCCCAAGCTCCAAAATGTCCTCAAACTGGAAGTCCGCGTTGACGCCCGCGTCCTTGAGCGTCTGGAGCTGCGGCACCAACACCGAGATGAACTCGCCAAACAACTGGGGCTCCTTGACCGCGTACTCGGGCTTGTCGTCCGTCGGGACCAGTTCCACAAGCGTTCCCTCGAGCGACTTGCGCACCGCGCGGTCGAGCTTCAGCATCTCCTCGATGGCCCAGTTCATGAGGCCCAGCAGATCCACCCCCAGCTCCGGGTCGGCGGCGCAGATGGGCGCGATCTTGCGGTTGTGCACCACCACCACCCGCTTGATGATGGCCACGTGGATCACCACCATGTTCGAGAGGTAGTTGACCACGTCGATCTTGGTCAGCCCCTGGACCTCGACCGTGAGCCGCAGCACAATCAGGTGCAAGTGGGCCAGCATCGCCTGCAAGTAGTGGGCCACCCCCTTCTTCAACTCGCCAAACCCGGCAAAGAACCGGATGATGCGCTCGATCTCGTCCTCGCCAAGCTCGGCGGTGCAGTTCTCCAACTCAAACACGAGCCCCTGCATCACCTGCTGGCGCCGCTGCTCGATCTTGAGCCGCACCACCTCCACAAGCAACTTGACCTCCTCGTTGTTCTCGGTGTCTACGTTGCGGTCTTCCACCGCGTCGAGCTGCTCGTCGATGTGGGCCACAAGCCCGACTGCCTCGTCGTACTGGTTGTGTGCCACCTCGACGTCGACGTCGTCCAACCGGTCCTCGAGCATCTTGAGGTCGGCAAACAACGACCCGTTGCTCGAGCTGTTTTTGGGAGCGTACCGGTTGTAGGCAGGCACCATGCCGACGTGGCCCTTCTTGAAGTCCGCCAGGCGGTTGCGCTGGTGCACCCGGGCCAGGATGTTCTGGAGCATCCCCTCGGCTTTTGTGCCCGGGGCCTGGCCCGCGAACTGGGCCAGCCCGAGGGTGGCAGCCACCACCTCGGGGTCGTACATCGCCAGCATCCGCACCAGCTGGCGCAACTGGCGCTTCTCGTCGCGCGCGTCGGCCTTGGGCCCGTCGTCGGGCGTCTGGGCGCTCCGCAGCGCGGCCTCGTCTCTGGCTTTTTGGAAAGCGTCACAGATCTTCAAAAAGTGGTCGAGACGGTCGGTCTGGTACACGTACAGCCACTGCTTGTGCTTGAGGTTGATGAGATACGCCTTTTCGTCGCGCCCGGGCACGTCGATCTGCAGAAAGTGCACCTGGGCAAGCGGCCAGCAGTGGGTGGCCTGGAGCTTCTGTTTCAGGTCCTTCGAGCTCTGTTTCTTGGTGGCCATGAGCACCATGTCGTTGAGCACAAACATGTGCACCGGCTTCACGGGCTTCCACGTGCCCACGTTCACCTCGTGCCACCGGCCCAGCTCGGCGAGCACGTGACGGCCCGGGATGGCCTCGATGTACTTGGCTGCGCCCTCGACGTGTTTGAAGAGCAGCTGGAGCTCGGTGGCCCACATCTTCTGGAGCACGAGCACCAGCAGGCGGTCCTTGCGGCGTTCCAAACCCTGGCGGGCGCCCCCACGGGGTCCACGGCCGCCAACTTGGAGGTGGGTAGGGGTGTTTTCCTGCTCGATGTCCAACCGGCGCTGTGCCAGCTCGCGAAAGTCGGTGAGAGCCTCCCACAACTCCTTGCGGTGCAGCCGCAACGTCCCCAACTCGTTCTGGATAGCCAGGAGATCCAGGGTCAATTGCAAGATCTGCTTCTGGTTGTGGTTGATCAGGGTCTTGATCTGCTGCAGCACCACCTGTTCCTCGTGCTGCAACACCTTGTTGAACTCGTTGATCTCGGCTGCCAGCGCTGTCAGAAGCTCACGTGACACCCGGTCCAAAATGGTGCCGACGCCGTCCATCTTGGGAACGGGGGGTGCGTTGTCGAAGTTGGGCCCGTGGGCCAGCAGGAACAGCCGTCCGTGGGCCTGTGCCTGTGCCAGGGCGTGGATCAGAGCCCGTCGGTTCTGCTTGCGGGTCATGCCCGGGACCGCGAGCGTCAGCGTGCGCAGCTCGAGCAGCAGCTTCAGGGCGTTGTTGTGGGCGTAGGGGTTGTTCAGGGGAGGCGCGAATTGGCCCCACGGGGCACGGCTCTTGCGGTAGTTCGCCTTCTCCATGGTGGACGGCTTAGGGTGACGATCGTGTTGATAGCGCGCGGGCGTGTGCGGGCGAGGAACGGGCGAGGGGCGTGCGCGAACCGAGAAGCATGGAACGGTGGAGAGGCAGAAAGGGAAAGTCGAGGGTTAGTGCGAGTGAGAGATGAAGGGTGAAAGACGGAGACTGGAGTGACAGGTGGAATGCACGAAACGGGACGGGAATGGTACGAGCGGGGAATGCCAAGAATGTAAGAGAATGTAGAAAAATACTCTTCCCAAGAATGCTGCTAAGAGTACCTGCTTGGTAGACGTCACCTGATGTCCCGTTTCGGTACCGTGTTTCGTGTTTGTTTGAGTCAGGCTGGCTGGTTTGGAGCGCGGGAAAAACACGAAGACGAGGTAAGGAATGGTGGATGGCTACTGCGGGTGAAGGGGTACGGGTACGATGGAAGTAACTAACCCCACAGCCTGGTTGCCACTCCACCCACGCTCAAACTTTCCCGTTTAATTGTTGCGTGTGATACTTCTCCATTGTACTTTCCACCAACCACCCACTCAGTAGTCACCACAACCACCACACCAACCACCACTACCAACCACCACTACCACTCCAATTGCCTAAACAACCCACCCACCCCACGAACCATACCTCCCACAACCACCCCAGCCACCCCAGCCACCCCTACACTCCCCACTCCTCATACACCGTCCCACCTCCACCACTTATTCTCACGCAGGACTTTTTTCTCACAACAACCACCTCGACCCTGTGCCCATGTCGCTTAGTCTGAGCGAACTCAACTACTTGGTGTGGCGCTACCTCCAGGAGTCCGGGTTCGAGCTTGCGGCCTACGCACTAGATAAGCACCTGGGCTGTCTGGCGCTGGTGGACCGCCCCGACAACGACGAGTTCACGAAAAAGATCTTCCCCGGGGCTCTCGTGGATTTGGTGCAAAAGGGGATCCTCTACTCGGTCACCGACGAGGAAATCACCCGCGAGCCGGCGTTGCTGACGCTCTATGGCCTGGTTTTGGCCTCGCTGGGCCTCGGGCTGGCTCCTCTGACCTCGTCCCAGCTGCTACAACTCCGGCTGGAAATGATGGACGTGGACGATGCCAACGGCACTGCCGAGCCAGAGAGCGAGCCGAAACCAGAGCCCGAGACCAACGGAACCGTCTCCACCGCCAAACTCGCTCCGGTGCTCGAGTTCGACCCCAGCATCGCTCTCGACTGGCACCCGCTGTTGGCCGTCTACGCGTACGGGCTCGAGCACGCGCGTGCTGTGATTGCCGTGCTCAACGACGCCAAGGACGCCGTGGCCGAGACCGTCACCTTGGCCCATCCCGCGGGCACAGGCTCCAACGACATCAACTTGGTGCTGTGGATCCCGCTGGGGACGCTTTTGGTGACGGCCGGGCTCAATGGCGAGCTCCGCGCGTGGCTGCCCGACGGCAAGCTCAAGAACGTGATGCCTGTGGGCCCCCAGGGGTCGCTGGTGGCGGTGGTGCTGCTCACGTGGCTGGAAACGGGGCACTACTTGTTGCTGGTGGACCTGGCGAACCAGGTGAGCCTCTGGGACGCCAACCTCACGCTTATAAAGCAGATCAACGCCAACCCTGGCGCGGCGATGTCGCCCACCGGGCTGACCAGCCTGGCGTTGGCCGGTCTGTCCACTCACAACTCGTTATCGGGTCCTCTGGGACCGCCAGAAGACTTCACTGCGGCCGTGTGCTGGCTTTCAGAGCACAAGTTTGGCATCACCACCCCCAAGCACCAGATCAAAATCTATAATATCGCTGGGGGCGACGTGGCGCCGATAGGGCTGCTCCCAGGCCACGCCCACCCGATCTCCATACTCACCATGGACCCCAAGTCCAAGCTCTTGGCGCTGGTGCTGGACTACGACTACCAGCTCAAGATCTGGGCCGCCGGGGCTCTGCAGGAATTCTTGGCGCTAAATACAGGTGTAGGCCACACTCGCCACGCTGGTCCCGTGGTTTCGATGCTGTGGCGGCCTCGCGGCGACGCCCGCGATCCAGCGGACGCTCTGGCGCTCGTGCTGGTGCTGATGGACGGTGTTGTCAACGTGTGGGACACCGCCAGCGGCGCGGCTCTGCTCTCGCAGCAGTTGTTCCCCCTGGAGAAGGGCAAGGCGCCTCCGCTCGTGTTCAACGCGGTGATGGCCCCCAACCACCGGTGGTTGGCGGTGGCGGACGACTACGCGCGGGTGCTGGTGTTTGACGTGGGCCACGCGCTTGATCTGGGCACGCTGGTGGCCATGGTGGCCCAGTACGAGGTGGCGTTGGACAAGGACGAGATCGGGGTGTGCGACCTCAAGTGGGACGCCGAGCTGCGGCGGGTGGGGGCCAGCTACAAGGGCCACGCCAGTGTGGTGTTGGAGGTTAATGTATCATAGACTGCTGTAGCTTTGTATTATAAGACGTAATGGTAATGAGGGGCGTAGACGTTGGACCTAGGACGAGCACGGAACAGTCGAGCATTTTGCTGATGGAATCACAATTGCTGAGACCCCAGCTTATTGTGTGAACCTGGTTATTGGGATGTCAATGCTCATTCTTTATAAGCCTATTGTTCAAGAAGGTGGGAACCGGGTGGGAACGTGGTGGGAACGGTGTGGGAACGGTGTGGAAACAGTGTGGGGATGTATTTGTTACGTTACATCATCACAAACAGGCTCGGAGTTTACTCATAAGCACCTTGTGAGACAAGTACATATATTAACGATGTTGTCTAGTTGAAGAGACCGTTTAACCAGTCGCCGAAGTCGCTGAAGCTACCCTCCCACCCGTTGTCGGGGTTGGCCTCCGTAGACTGGGGCTTAGCCTCAGTAGACTGCTCGGTGGCCAGAGTCGAACTGGTCTCAGTCTTCAATGTGGTCGAGCCATCGTTCAAGAAACCGGCCTCCACCCAAACACCACCGTCGAACTTGCCAATTCTGGTGTTGGGAGTCTTAGCCGCTACAGCGCACTTGTCGAGAATATAGTTCGAAGCCTCGTAGTCGACATGGGCTGCCACCAGGCCGTATTGGGGGGTACCAAAAGTGGCCTTACCATACTTTTGGCAATTGCGAGTCGCAGCAGTCTTGCCGTCGCCATTGAAGATCCAGTACTCCAACCACTGTGTGTTCACACCAGTAAGGTTACCCTTTTCCTTCCCGACGATCCAAGAGGCAATGTACACTCTCTTACCGGAAGGCTCGATGAGGGTACCGTTCCAGAGGCGTCGGCCATCGTCAAACTTCTTGGTAACCTTCAGCTCAAACTTGTATTCCACGCCCATCTCCCAAGGGTAGTCCATCAGACACGAGACACCAGCGCCGCCATCAGCACCACCAGAGCAACGAGTCTTGTCAACGAGCTCGGTGTGTTCGCCGAAAACCAGATAGAACACTTTGTTACCGGAGGCAAATGGTTGCAAACCATAATAATGCGAGGCTCCGTCCTTGAACAAGTGGGTGTTGGCAGCGTAATAGGCCGCATCCTTGTAGGTTTTAGGGCCTACCTTGATGGTAGAAGTAACCGTCTCAAAGCCCTCAGCGGGAGGGTTGTCAACTTTCAACCAGTAACCAGGCTGTTTACCGAGAGCGTCATCGACCTGCTGAGGGCCGTCAGCAGAGATGAGAGCAACAAGAGAGAGAAGGGAGAGAAACTTCATGAGGATACCGAGACCATTGGTCCATTTCTGTTCTTAAATAGTTGCCCACTTGTATATAATCCGGTGACTCGGGTATTGTGCTTTTGGATCACAAGGCTATTGTCTTCGAATCGAGCTCGGCTAGAGCTTCTGGTCGTACCAAGGGATCTACTACAACGGACTAATAGCACGAAGAGGGTGCTCACCCAGAGTAGACTGGGAACAGCGCAGGAGTTTTGATGTTACTCCACCTTCGAATTAATCCAGAGTATACTGCTGTAATTCAAATGGTACACAGATTAGTAGAAAGGTTTCATAGCAACCAAGGTCTGGTTACGCTGTGGGGTACTGGCTGATTCTACCTTTACTAATGTCCAAACAATAGCTTACTGCATGAACTTATGCACCGAACTTTTGTGACGTTCGCTAAAAATAGCCGTAATGAACACGGGTTGGTTGAACATGGAGTGAAATCGGATAACTTCGAATCTCCTCAAACCGAGATGATCACTTCGGAAACGAAAAATCACTCCCTGATGAAATTTAATTTGCAGCCTCTATTCGTATTGCTCTTTGTTCCTTGCTGCAGCAAAGCCATTCGTTCAACGGACACAGACACAAAACTTAGGACGACGTGCGGAGTCAGGTACGATAACACGTTTCTAATTTGCCCCTTAGTCTCGACCTTGCATTCAATATAAAGTTCTTAGTAGGCGACGGAAAACCCCAAACCTCATAAAAGACTTTCATGATAATTGTAATGTTCTAAAATAGTACTGAGACCGACATAATCCACTAAGTGTAGATTAGTTAGTTTTAACTAGTCCAAAACGCCCACTCGATCGGTTGCTAATATTAATGCATCTCCCCTCGTGGGCGTTGTTTGAAAGTGGGTTTTTTTGTGTCGTAGAATGAAATGCAGTTTTCGGGGTTGAACTGGTTGGAACATGATATGATACCACGCTTGATTTTCTCTGTTATGCTTTCATCTCATGTGTGATCCTGGCTTGTTAACGAGACTCCGTAAGAATCGTTAGGGGGTATAAACTATTGATGACCAGGTAACAAAGATTATCTACTAAAATAACCCAACAGATCAATTTATAGTTCGGGTTTTCGTACTACCTCCCGTCGTTTAAAACATACAGAGGCGGCACCAGTGTTAAGTGTGAGTTCATTGATTAAACAAATAGCAATATATGAAACTGATTGAGTGGCTGCATACTGAGTATGGCCGTGAAGTCTCCATAAAGCCAACGAATTCGCTAGTAACTTTTTTCAACCATTATCAACTACGCTGCTTAGTTGAAAAGCCCGCTTAACCAATTGCCGAAATCGCCGATGTTACCCTCAAATACACCGTTCGGGTTAGCCTCCCTAGACTGCGACTTGGTCTCCGTAGTTTGCTTGGTTGCCAGGGTTGAAGTTTTTTGAGTTGAACTTGTCTTCAAAGTGGTCGAGCCTTCATTTTTCAAAAACCCACTCTCGACCCAAACACCACCATCAAACTTTCCGCCTCTAGTATTCGGAGTATTCGCAGCGAGGGCACATTTGTCGATAATGTGGTTTGGAATTTGGGAGCTAATCCTGGCAGCGGTCTGACCGTACTTGGGGGTCTTGAAATAAGCCTTACCATAAGGTTGGCACTCTCTAGTCTCGGTCTCCTTACCATCACCATTATAAGGCCACCACTCCAACCACTGGGCATTTCTACCCGACATATTGCCTTTTTCCTTACCCACAATCCACGATGCGATGTAAACTCTTTCCCCAGAGGGCTCGATGAGGGTACCATTCCAAAGACGACGACCATCGTCAAATTTCTTGGTCACCTTCAGCTCAAAAGTGTACTCAACTCCCATCTTCCATGGGTAAATCATGTGACACGAGATACCACTGCCACCATCAGCGCCATTTCTACACCGAGTGGAGTCAACGATCTCGGTGTGCTCGCCAAAGACCAGATAATAAACCCCATTACCAGACTCAAACGGCTGCAATCCAAAGTAATAAAACGATTCGTCTTGAAACAAATGGGAATTCGCAGCATAGTATCCCGCGCCCTTATGGGTGTTAGGGTCGACCTTGATAGTAGAGGTAACAATTTCAAAGCCTTCGGAGGGCGCATTATCCACTCTATACCACCAACCGGGCTGTTTACCCTGGGGGTCGATAGCGGCGGCAGCAGCAACTAGAGAACAGATGTAAAAGAACTTCATGACGGCATTATGAAGACAATTGGAGTGTTTAAGTAGTTGCCAAAGCGTCTGCCTGTGTGAAGAATACCGTCCACAAAAGTATTGTACTGTACCATATGCTTGGCACACGTCATTTCTAGCCCATAAGCTCGCTTTTGAAATGACTATCAAGAGGTAAACACTAAGTTCAAGAAGGTGTGGTTGATTTTGCACCCAGAGTAAAGTTGTCTTGATTTTTATATTCTTTATCACTAGAAGTTAACGTTTTTAAAGGTTATAGGAATGGAGCACCGAGTCAAAAAGCTATTGTCTCGAGCCATTGGCACCCTTCCTTGCTTCCTATTGTAAGGATGATTTTGTGATCTACAGTGCATCTGAAGAGACTAGAGGGATGTAAAAATCTTGCTACGAATTTATCATTGCAAAATCCAAAATGCTCTAAAGAAGAACATTGTTACCAGATCTACACATGCGAAACTTAGAACAACTAGAGTACAATTTAGAGCTAACTTACGTCAACGGCGTGCGGACATAGGCGGAGATACAACATGCGACAACCATAGTATGGCAATTTTTGCCGACTAACGGTTAGCACAGTAGCGTGAAACAAAGTTTGGTAGCAAGCGACTTAGCTTACATAACGTGGTTATCGGCTGATTCTATTATTACTTTAAGCTGACTTATTGTTTACCATGCACAGAATCTGAGATTATCCGACAGCTTGTAGCGAATGGGGCTCGGGGCCAAATGCATCGTTGCGCCTCCTGCCTCTCCTTTTTCTGTTTGCTCTTACTTTCAGATTTTAGTTTATGATCCCATGACCTTGGTAAAATGTGCCTACATCGTACTCACATAATTAAGCGGAACATTTGAGCCGTCAAATTCCGAAAAAGCACTATGTAATGTGTTAAACCTTGATTAATGTCTCATTACTCTATAATTTCTCATACAAGGTGGAAATGTTGTAGTTCTCGCGGAAGTATGTGCCCTTCCACTTCAAAATGTATAATAAGCCGCTTGCGACAAGCAAGATGGCCATGAGGATGGAGAAAAGAATACCTGGACCCACCCCGCGGAGTGCTGGCTCCACGACGAATGTGGCCACAGCACCAAGAATCTGTCGAATCAAGTTATTGAGCGCCACGCCTGTGGCACCCTTACCGGGTAACGAGTCGACAAGGTAAGTCACAGTAGCTCCAATGACAAGCATCAGGGCAAACCCAAAGAGGGCCGTGCCAATCAAGGGGGTCACCCAGTGCTCGTCGAAGTCCAAGCACCACCCGAAGATAAGACATGCAGGCGGGAACATGGCACACGCCACAACCACATTCCACGAAATCCGCAGTTCGGGGGAGAGTACGCCATTATGGTTCTTGGCGTATTTGCGTAATAAATAATCGTTCCAGCGGCCACCGATGATCAGGGCGAGGATGTAAGTCACCGAGTTGGGGATGTAGAGCAACCCAACAATCACCGGGGTCATGTTGTATGGAGGGCGTGAGTACTCATATGAGATGGTCATGTTGAAGAAGTAGATCACAGCAAAGGAAATGGCCAGGTAGGCAATGACGAGGGCCACTGGGGGGTGGGTCAAAAGCACCAACGAGTGGGTGGGCCGGATGAAGAGGTCGTAAAGCGTTGTACGCCAGTAGGGCCACAGCCTGTGGTCTTCCATGTCCACCACCGAAGCGGCTGCCAGGTTGGGCGCCAGCAGCTTGGTTCTGCGCATCTCGTTCTCGACGATTTGCTCGTTGACGTGACGGGAGTACTCTGACCGGTTGGTAGTGAGACGGGCAAGATTCGGGGTCAACGCATCCACAGCAGGGGTGTCCGTCTCCTCTGGATACATCACCAGCGCGCCCCCGGCCTGCGAGAGCCGCAGAGCCACCCGCAGCAAGATCTTGTCCGGAATGTTACTGGTGTCAACCTTGTGGAGACCCAAGTTTTCCTCTTCGAGCTCCTCCTCGGCCAGGGCAACAGCCAGGACGGTCTCTTTGCCCACGGGACCGCCAGCCTCGAGCATCGCTCGCACAGCCGCCAAATTGTCGACCTTCCGGAGGGTCTCTGGCAACAAGAACAAAATCAAAAAGGTGTTACAACCCGAAAAGATCACCAAGAGCCACTGGGTCGCGCGCCAGCCCCAGCCTTGGGCCACCGCACCACCAAGAATCGGAGCCAAAAACGGGCCACAGAGCGGGCCAAGGTAGTACCAGCCCATGGCCCGGCCACGGTTCTGGGGGGCGAACAAGTCAGCGATGGTGCCTGCTCCGACGGCCTGGACCGATGCCAGGCAGCCACCTTGGAGCACCCGCAATCCGATGAGAGCTCCGATGGTGGGGGAGAGCGACGTCCCGATACTAAACGCGAAGAACATGGTAAACGAGATAAAGTACACCGTTCGGCGACCCGAACGCTCCGAGAGCGACGACCACCAGAGCGGGAAGATACCCAACGAAAGCAAATAGATACCCACAGAGACGTTCACCGTCAGATCAGTGGTGTTCAAGTCTCGCACAATGTCTTCGATCGCGGGCAACATGATCAGGGTACCCATCGGACCCGTGATCAGGGCGAAAGCGATAATAAACACAATCAAAAACTTGATGGATTCGGGGTAGTCACGGGCATCGTGATACTCGGGTATAAGTACCACCTGGGAAAGGATCCCCCGGCGCTGGCTCCGGGGCACCACGAGTTCTGCACGTGACTTGCGCAGACTCGCACCCACCAGCTGGACATCCTCTTTTGGTTCGCGGTGATCGTCATCGCCCGAGTGGGCGGTGGAAGACTCGTGTGAGTCATGCAACGGGTTGACCTGGATGGCTTCCTGGGCCAGATCGATGGAACTGGTCAGGTTTAGGGATAGAACCGACTCAGGCATAGTGTATCAGCGTGTGGTAGGGATGGGCCATGCACTTCCGGTGTTGGCTTTGGGGTATGGTCAGTTCAAATCGGGAAAGATGGAATTTGTTGCTTTATAATATTGGGGGTGGGTCGGCGCTAAAGCGGGGCGCCCGATATCACGTGCGAGGAGCCTTGCATATGTCCGACGGCGGGAAGACGCGGTAGTCTAGGGGCCTAGAGGCTTCTTAGGAGGCTGAAACTGGTGTGTTTGGCTCATTTATTGGGTATAGTTCACCCCTGTAGCGTTGTCTTTGAGAGAGAGACCTCGGAAGCAGTGGTCCGGTGCCCCTTTGTCAGACACCGTTTTAGCCGTCTGCCGATGTGACGTCCCCCGACGCAGGTCATTTCTGCCGTGCCGACAGGTTCCAGCGACAATAGCCACCGCCGCAACACGTGTGTACAGCCCCGCTAACAATAGGAAGGTTTCGCGGTGGTTTCCCGCTCGGATTTACGATTTCTAACCGCTAAAACCTACGCTAGACGACGTTCTCAGGTCACCGGACCGGTGCAGGACCCCCGGTCGGATGCACCATGCGAGATGACTATGGGGGTTTGCTTGATCCTTCGTGCCCGGGGGCCAGTGAAGGGTGTGGTCCTATTGTTCCAACCGTTTAGATCGGTGGTGGGGCCGTGTTCGCGATCTGTGGCTGTTCGGGCCAAGGGAAGGCTCGGCGAGGGAAGGCTCGGCGAACGATTGGGGACACAAAAGCGATTGCCCCAAGTAGGAAAGCTAATTGATTTGTTGTCAAGAGAACGCTTGGGGTCGGGCGGGGGCGAGCCCAATGCAGATACGGCGGAAACAACCACTCCGAACGTGCCCGGGCTTACCGATTCCGAAGCCGGGCCTGCTTCAGCCATTTAGCGGCTCGTGATGGCGCCATGACCTCTCTGCGGGGCTCACAACGCGGCTTAATAAGGAATTTTAAGCGCGCTAAACAAGGCATCCCGACACGCTCGCACAACAAGCAGAAAAACACTGGGCTCAATTCCATGTTCTGTCACGTTGTGTACGCGTGGCTGTGATTAGTAATCTCGGGCCGGTTTCGCAGGTCGGTTTGACACATCTCCGAGTGATTCGCGAAGTGAGACACAACAATGCGTCCTTTCCAGGTATTGTTCCATTGAACTCGTGGGTGGCTTTCTCCATAGTGATCACCCAACAATTTTCGGTTGGCCCGGATCGTAAATGGATTGTCGCTGGCAATGTCGCTGGAATTGCGCCTAGTGTTGCTACGTACAATACTGACCTGGTAAACAACGACTGCAATTGACGGTTCCAGTAGTGAGCCCGGATGGGTCTCTAACCAGCTGACCAGGCTTTGTAGATATTCCGCTGTACTGTAACCACTCTCCCATGCATTGTGTTGAAATCACACTCTAAACTGTGCCTCTATTCCACCACCTCTACGCCGCCCCACCGTCTAATTGCACGTACAGACACCACCCACCACCTCTGGTAGTCACCCTCTCAGCCCTCCCCGCCCCAAACTTCCGTTGCCACTGACATCACGGGTCTGTTTTCACATGACCGCATATGCCGTCAGAACCCGCACTCAACACTTTGATATATATTTACGACCGATCCCCGAGCTAGCCATGACCTCGCAATGGCGCCACTCATGGCCCGTTCTGGCAGTAAGATTTGCTGCCATGGGCTTGCTCTTTTTCATTGGGTGTCCCTCGCTCATCTACACCCAGTTTGTTGGCATCTTTTTCTTCCAAAAGTTGTTTAAGATGCCGGGATATTTGCAAGCAACGATCAGTCTCACCAAGACCCACTTTGTGGTGTTGCTCACATTCATCTCCCAGGTTGTCAGCCCTTGTACTGTCAAGGTTACGTTTGACCCCAAAAAGGTGGGGGAGAATGCGTTCACTGTTGGCCTGAGTAATCGGTTACGATCGCAATTGCGGCCCAACCTGGTGCTCGTTCTGAACCACCAGATCTACACCGACTGGCTCTATCTCTGGTACTTGACCTACACGTCTCGTCTCTCCGATGCCGTGTACATCGTGCTCAAAGACCTCTCAAAGCTCCCGATTTTGGGAGCTGGGATGAGGAACTACAACTTTTTGTTTCTTTCTCGCAAGTGGGCCAACGACAAACCGGTGCTCACGCGTCAATTGGGGGAGATCGATGCCAACGCGCGTGGAGTTGGGCCTGCCAACGGCGTTACCCCCATTGTGCTGACCCTGACCTTCCCGAAATGGCCAGCGCAGTCGACGCTGCAGGTGTGGCCCTACGAGCTCATCATTTTCCCTGAGGGGACGGTGATGCTGAATCGGACTGTAAACAAGCTGAGGGTGTTTTGCGAAGAACAGGGCCGGCCCCAGGTGACACACGTGCTCTTACCGCGGGTGAGAGGTCTCTTTTTGGCGCTCCGGAAGCTCAGAAACAGTGTAGAGCTTGTTTACGACATCACCACCGGGTACTCCGATTTGTTGCCCACCGAGTTAGGCGAGGACAAGTTCTCTTTGAAGCGTTTTTATATCCGTGGCTACGGCCCGCCTAGGATTAATTACTACGTGGACGCGTGGAAGATCAGCGACATTCCGCTTGGACGTGAAACGGAGGACGTGGATGACGCTGATCCCGAAGATTTGAAGGCGTTTGACAAGTGGTTGTCCGGGGTGTGGTATGAGAAAGACAAGCGCATGAAGAAGTTCTACGAGGAGGGTGGGTTTGTCCCCAAGGACGGGGAAAAACTGGTCGAGGCACCTTTCGGTCTCTACTCGGTGATTGAGATTGTCCAGCCGTTCTTGGTCATGCTCACCACCGTGCTTTTGTTGCGGATTGTGTTGAAATTTTTGTGGCGTCTTATTAGAGGGTAGATTAGATTCTAGATAATACAGGAACAGGTTTGGGTTGTGTCTGAAGTGTTTCAAAGGTGTTCGAGAGATGGTCGTTTGATGCTAAAAAAGGTGGCGATCTCGCGTATGCAAGATCTGAAACCAGACGTGAAACAGACACTGGCGGATGGGCGGGACAGAGGGGGGACTGGAAAGCAAACGCTGGTCTTTATTGCAGAGGGCAACACGGAGAGTTAAACGAGTGAGGAGAACACTGTCCTTTCGTGCCCTTTTCGAAATTTAGTCACACTGTGGGGCTCGCGAACTGAGAGGCCCAACAACCCAACGAGCGGCGTGTCCGACATTCTGAGACAATACAACACCGGTCACGCAGACACTTCCAACTCACTACACCTTCAGCCCCGTGTAAGGATCTTAATTAGATACCTAAAAAATATAGCCATTAGAAACCTCATTAGCGGCTCTACCCATAATTAAGGGACGATGACGGACAAAACTGAAGATTATAATCAGTGATCGGGGTGGTTTAGGGGCGGAGAATACAACGCCGTTGTTTGTTTGAGTCCAGGTTTCCGGTACGCCTCACCACCCTCCCGTTTCTCACCTGCGGGTGCCTCAGATCTGTCAAGATCACCTGTGGATCGTTTCACATCCAACAGGGTATAAAAGAAGATCATGCTACCTAGGTTCACTAACCATGGTCTTTCTTCTGTCTTTTGTTCTCCGTCTCTCGCTGACGGTTGTTGCCTTTGTTCTGGCAATGTTGCTTGTCTTTCTTATTCTTGGCCAGTGCTCGACGCTGTCAGCCTACCTGGAGGTGTACCTTGCTGATATTGCATACAATTCTCTGCTGCCGTTATTCAAGCTAGTGTCGGGCCAAAGTAACAACACAATCAAGGAGACCCTGTTTCGTCTAGGGTACTATGGTGTTTGTATGGTGGAGGACGGGGCCGAAGCAACTTCATGTACCGATTACGGAAGCTTGGAGTCGGTCAATGGCAAAATTGGCATCCGTTTGGGCAATCTGACGACGTTGCTGATGGTGGACATCGCGGTGGGATGGCACCAGCTGATTCATTATCAACTTGTTATTGCGGTGATAATTGCGACCCTCCTCTTTATTATCATGCTCCTCTGGTTGTTGATCCCTCGGGTTCCTAAGCGATTTGAAACGCTGATCGCAGCCACAGGCCTCGGTTTCATCACCATTGTCCTCCTCGGGGCGACGGCAATGGTGCACCATGCTGCAATTTCAGGTGCTATGGGAGTGGTAAAAGCCTCCCTGGCAGGAGTCATGGCAATGACTCGGGGTGTACGGGCCAACGCCATGACGTGGACTGTCTTAATTATGCTACTGATTCTGGTGGTCCTTGTGGGCTTTTCGGTGGTACGGACCCGAATGCTCGCCCAAGCGCAAACAAAGAGAGATACGCTATAACTACTTAGATCATTAGAACCGGCGTCCTGCTCGCCGTCACCTCGTTCCTGATGAACCTGTTATGTGCTGTAAGGAGGCTTAATATGCATAGACTTTCTAAACCTGTATACGAAAACAGGTTTTACCTAGTCACAAAAACTGCTTCGAGGACTCCTTTGAACGTAACGAGCGGCGGTGGACTTAATGATAATCAGAGGGTGATTGCCCCCACATTCGTCCTACCAAGAGTCTGATAATTTGTCAGATACATCGGCCCCCCCTGTGTCCGTGTGCCGGACATACTTTTGCCTGGATTGTCCTGGTCTTGGCAAAGCCTCCAGGAAAAATATAGGCCGCTGAACAAGAGAAGCATGCAAACACATTTCCGGAGCTGCTCCCGGTGGGGGAACTATAGGGGTTAATATAATCGTTGTCGTATTTTATTTATTGTTTACTGTTTCTCTTCCCTTGCGGGGTTTTGCGAGGTTGCTATTCTAGATGCGAGTCCACTAGTCGACCGCTACCGGGACTAGCTTCTGGCTCTGCCTCCAGGTAAAACACAAATTAAACTTCTGTTTCATTTGCTATTGGGGAGAAAATAAAAAGAAAGCTCGTGACCCCAAGCCCCTTCCCCCCAGATAGGTCGAGACCGTCGTGTTCGGTTGGGCTTTCCACTAGCCACCCGCCCCCTGGGGGCTTAAACTCGTCGTATCTTTTGAACTGTGCCCTTTCGTGAATAGACTTCAAGGAGGGAGGCCACAGACGATCGCCATTCTATTTTTTAGGCTGGTGCGACCCCGAGACTCCGAAACTCGCCAAAGCAGGACAACGATATTTTTCTCGCCAATACATTCGTCGAAGGCATTGGCAGAAAAAATAATGGTTCGTAGCCCGCGGTGTCGGGGCGTGCCCTCACCGGTTAACGGCCTTGGACCAGTTTACGAGGGGCTGGCAAAACGAACGACGCGAAATGACAAAAATAATGCGCGACCCTTGTTCTCAGGGCCGCTGCGAAGTGCTGCACGGCGTCTGGTGGCAATCACCGGTGCCGGTGGCGCCGGAACACTTGCTTCCCACCTCGTCACGCGATGACCTGCCGAGCTGTGGTCCAAATTGCGAGGCTCGAGCCCCAGGTGCAACTCTAACCGAACATATCGTAATCGACCGATGACTATTGACTTCTCTGTCGTGTAAGCGAGTAGAAAATATTTGCATGGGTGTCAATATTTTTGGTGGCAGCACTGCCTGTACGTTGCCTGACAACGAGACTAGAGTCAAATACATTGCCACATTGAGCAGGAGCAGGGCGCCAGCGTCTCGTGGTGGGTGGGGAACATTGTTTGCCATGCCAAGTTCATTAGTATTTAATTACTAAGTACTTTTCGCGTGTCTTTGTCCCATTGTTCGGACGTATGGGAACCCAACCGGCCACCCCACAAATAGTGAGCCAACCACCGCTCATGTGATTTCAAAACTCTCCACTTTTCGCCAAGTACGACACCTGCCAAGGGCCCGTCTGCTGTATCGACGCGGGTAGCTGCGCGTTGATCTGCTTGAGCCCCTCGACAAACCGGTCGTGGTGGTGCAATGTCAACTCGTCAACGTCGTCGGACGCGTTTTCTCTATACATGATTTTGGCAGCTTGGGTCGCGGTAACCCCATTTATTGACACCCCAATGCCAACATTTACGAGCCAGACTTCTAACGTTTCCACGCGGAATTTGCGCACCGCCATGTTGACTTTGTCCATGAGCACCAGGTAGAAGTACTCGTTGACGCTGTAGGTCTCGACGGTGTCGCCATACACGAGCTCGAGACACCACTTGTTTAGTTTGTCGGTGCCCAACGGTGCGTGGCACTGCCGGCACTGCCACTGCACCTCCGACCCCACCTCCTCCGCCCCGAGCGGGGTGGAGGCGGGGTGGACAAGAAGGTAGTACAGCCCCACCAACACCTCCTGGGGGCTGCTGCGGATGTTCTCGTACTTGCGCAGCGTTTCCTGGAAGTTGTCGGGCTTGTGGCAGTGCCACATGTCCATCAACTCGTACCAGTACTCCAGAGGCATGTCCAAAAACTTAAAGTGGGAGGAGTCCACCACCTCCGCGTGGCACTTGCGACACCTGAACACGAATTTGTAGGTGTCCCCGATTCTGGGGACGCGGCGGCGGAGATCGGCCACGCTCCACTTGTAGTCGTCGATGACAAAGTTTTCCTTGGCCTCGGTGGGCTCCATGACCACCGACACTCCGTTGGGCGGCTTGGGTGCCACTCCCACGATGGCCTGGGAGGAGGGGAGGACGATTGAGTGGAGGGCTCCCTCCGATGCCTCCTCCGATGCCCCGTCGGGCGGGGAGGCGATGGTTTTCACAGCGATGGCGTAACCATTGACGGGCTCAGCGGCGACAATGCGGTCGGACGACACCACCAGCGTGGTCCCTAGTCGCGGGAGGTATTCGCAAGCGTATTTCATGGTGGGTAGGGGGTGTTGTTTGGTGTCTTTAGTCGGCGATGATGTCATGGATCGGGTGATGGCGTCGGGCTCATAATGGATAATAGAGGGAAAATGAAAGGGTTGTAAGAGAGTGAGGAAAGCAGTGAGGGGGAAGAAACAATGTGTTATTGTGTTTTAGGTGCCTTGTTTTCTCTACTCCAGGTGCTTTTTGTGCTCTGTCGCTGTGCTTGTTAACAGCTCAACGGTCATGCTGTTATGTGCCATTACGTACCTGTCAGATGGCATATTCAACGGTCAGCCCCGTGGCCACGATGCAACACCGTGTGGGCAGTCCACCAGAAAGATTCTAACCACAACTTTGTTTGTTTCACAGCCTAAGGTCTCGTCTATGGGTAGTAGTAGTCATGAGATGAAGACGATCAAATTTATTAGGCACTGGGAAGTCTTGGTGCTGTAGCTTCGAGCTAGCCCTACGGACTGCAAAATTACCCCACAGCTGCCAATAAATGCAGTGATAGTGGCGTCATAGGCACTGACCTATGCCTTGCCCTAAGTACAACGCCTTCATTTGTGAAGTTTTACGTGATCTGGGGACACAGTAGACGAGGCTAAGAGCCATTGTTTGAAGCTTGGGACCACAGCTTTCAGTCACTTTTTTGAGTCATAGCTTTGAGTCATAGCTAGCTTCGAGCCATAGCTTTCGACCATAGCTTCAACCCATAGCTTTCGACCATAGCTTCAACCCATAGCTTCAACCCATAGCTTCAACCCATAGCTTCAACCCATAGCTTCAACCCATAGCTTCAACCCATAGCTTCAACCCATAGCTTCAACCCATAGCTTCAACCCATAGCTTCAACCCATAGCTTCAACCCATAGCTTCAACCCATAGCTTCAACCCATAGCTATAGACCTTAGCTTTATGCCATAGCTTTATGCCGTAGCTTTGAGCTGGTCCTAAGGCCTATCGTGGCAGACCTTCCATCCATCCCCATCAACCTCAATAACCGCTCCCCCCTTCTATCCAATGCCTTTATTTATGGGTATCATTACTCATGAGTCGAAGACTCTTAAATATAAACGGGCTGAGCCATAGCTCTAGCCAAATCAATCCTCACCTTCTCTAAAAAATCACCTCGTCCTCGGGCTCGCGGAGCTCGGCAAAGTACTGGTGCTTCAACACCTCCAGCGCCAGCGCCCGCTTGCTCGGGTCCCACGCAAGACACAGCGCAATCACCTGGAGCAACCACTTGTGCTCGTAGTAGTTCTCGCGCGCCTTCACCAGCGCCGGGTCGTCGCCGCCCTTCGGCCGCTGGAGAGTGTCGCCCTTCTCGGTAAACACCGCAAGCGTCTCGTGCACCACCAGGTCGGGCGGGAACGCGCCCACGTCCACCTCGTGCCGCAACATGTCGTGCAAGATGTGCACCAAGTTGCCCGCGTGCGGGTTGAGCTCGGGAAGGCTCACCTGGAACCCACACCCGTGCAACTCGGCGGCCTTGGTCATGCGGTCGACACCAAAGATGTGGGTCATCTCCACGAGCGCGTCCACGTCGTCGGGCGAGTTGAAGAGCGGGAACTTGCGGCACAAGAGCAGGTAGGCGATGATCCCCGCCAGCCAGATGTCGATCTTGGGCAGCTGGTTGGTGCACTTGAAGAGCACCTCGGGGGCCCGGAAGCCTCGGGTGCCCGCGCGGTTGGCCCGTCTGGGCGGGCGGTTGTCCAGCTTCGGGTACGCCGCCCGCACGTTCTTGCCGCGGTGCTGGCGGATGCCCTCGTCGCGCGCGCCCGAGCACGGGCACAGCAGCCGCACCTCGACGTGTTTCTCGGCCAAGCCAAAGTCCACGAGCACCCCGCGGCCCTGGAACGGGTCGTAGAGAAAGTTTGTCGGCTTGAGGTCGCGGTGGATCACCCCCTTCGAGTGGACAAACTCGAGGGCCTGCATCATCTCCCAGAGATAGTTTTTGATCCCCTTGACCGGGAGATCGCGGTAGAAGTCGCGGAAGTCGCCGTGGGCGTAGTAGGGGAGGATGGCGAGCACCTGGTCCTGGTGGCGGAGCACCTGGAGGAGCGGGGCCACGTGCTGGTTGCCCGAGAGGATGTAGAGCAAGTTGAGCTCGTTGTGGATGCGCGCGGGCGACGACGTGACGTAGATCTGCTTGAGGGCGACGATGGGGTTCTTCTTGGCCGCCAGCGTCGACCCCGGGTTGCGCCAGCCGTTGAAGCCCATCACCACGCGGTCGTTGAGGGCCTCGGCCTTGTACACGGTGGAGAAGGTGCCTTCGCCGATCTTGTCGAGGAGGCGGTAGTCCGACGAGAGCACGGGGAACGTTTCTTCGAGCTGGGACATGTCCTCGAGCACCTCGAGCGCCACGCCGTCGTAGTCGTCCACGGGCTCGGGGAGTACGGGTCGTTTGATGCGGGAAAGCGACGGGTGAGCGGGTGGGTGGTGGTTGGAGGGTGGGTGGTTGGAGGGTGGGTTGTGGGTGGTCTGAGTGGCTAGGCTCTGGGTCGAATGGGTCGAATGGGTCGAATGGGTCGAATGGGTCGAATGGGACTCTGGTTGGGCCTGGAGGGTTTGAGTGTGAGATTGGAGGGTGTGAGATTGCAGAGTTTGAGACTGGGTGGTCTGGCCCTGGCTGAGATGGGTTTCAAGCGTGCCAAAATCCTCTTTTTTGATTTCTGTAGCCTGAGTCTGGTTTACGCTAGTCTCAACCTGGTTTACACTAGTCTCAACCTGATTTCCACCACTTTCAACCTTGATTCCCATAGTCTCAACCTGGTTTCCACTCTCAACCTGTTTTCCACTTACGTCATCCTCTTTCTTCACCTGACTATAACCCTCCACTTTGTGTTCTCCCACCACCTCCATCGTCCGTGTCTCCTCGCTCCCGTCCTTGGCCACCCCCAAGAACGACGTCTCGGCCCGCCCGGGCCACAACTCCACCGCGTCGGCCTCCACCGCGCGCTCGCTCCCCTCCACCAACGCCGCCATCCGGTTGGCCCGCCACTTGTCGGCCCGTTTCAAGAAAGCAGGCCACAGCAGCACGTACGGCCGGAACCGCTGCACCTCGGCGTTGGCCCGGAGCGTCATGAACTTGGCAAACCGCTCGCGGGCCTCGTCCGCCGCCCGTTTCCTGGCAAACCCAGCCTCAGCTTCCACCTCGGGGAGCGGGCCGTGGTCCGCAAAGTAGTTGTGGCGCACCTGGCGGGCGCTGACAATGCGCATCCACGCGGGCGGCGGTGCCAGCGCCTGTGCGGACACGAGGTCGTGCTCGTACTCCAAGAGCTCGGCCTCGTCCTCCACCAAGCACTGGTCGAGGCTGTCGGGGTGGTTTCGGGGCGAGCGGGCGAGGCTGCGCTGGGCACTGCTTCCGGGTTTGTTTTCAGCGAGGCTGTGGCGCTGAGCACTGCTTCCGGGTCTGTTTTCAGCCCGTTCAGCTCTTTCAGCCCTGGTTTCGGTCCCAGCCAACTTGGGTGACCGGTTTTCCGCCCTGGGCAACTGGTTTTCCCTGTGCAACTGGTTTTCCGCCTTGGGTGACCGGTTTTCCGCCTTGGGTGACCGGTTTTCCTTATCAGTGTCGCGGCTCTCGGTGTGGCTTTCGGTGTCTCGGGCTTCTTCCAGGTCCACCACCGCGGACTCTGGGCCCAGCGCACCGAGATCGCGCTCGCCACTGGTGATCATCCCCGTGGCAATGCGTTTGTCGCCCTCGTCCAGCGCCACTGCCAGCTGCAACGCCTGGTGGCTGGCAAAAACCGACCCCTTGAGCTGGGGGAGCCGGCCGAGCTTGGGAAGCCATTTCTCCGCGGGCTTGGCGGCTAGCTCGCGGAACCCGGGCTTGGGGGCCCCCGGAGGCTCGTCGTCATCGCCCTGGATGGTGCGGTTGGCCTCGGACAGCGGGCCCAGCGGCCCGGCCGGTTTCGGGGCTGCCAGCGCGTTTGGGAGCGGTCGCAGGCTCAAGCCAGGGAGCCGGGACGGCACAGCCCCGCGGGAAAGGTTGTTTGAGCGGATAAAGTTCGTGGTGACCCGCTTGCCCGTGTCGTGGAACGGGTTGTCGTCGTCGAGCGGGCGTTTTTTGTACCGTGGGGGGAACAACAGCGGAAAGCGCAGGTTGCGCAAGTCCTTCGGCAGCTCCAGCGGCGGGTCCATCACGTCGCAGCTCTCCTTGGTGGCGTGGTAGCTCGGGTGCAGCGCGAGAGTGGTGGTGTTTCCCTTTGGCTCCGAGCGCGTAAAACGGGTGGTTGCGCGCGATGGTGCAAAACAACGCGGTGGCCAGAGGCGCGACGGGAGCAGGGCGAGAAAACGGAGGAAGAGAAGCACGCGGGAGAGCACGGCGTAGGTGTAGGCGAGGGACATGGTGGTTGTGGTGGTGGGTGGTGGTTGTCATATGGGTGGACAAGACCGTGGCGAGGGGCGCAACAGCGCCTGGTGACGCGCCCAACGGGTGACACGGCGGGCCGGGACGGTAAGTTACTACGCGAGGAATAGAAGCGGGTGGTGGGAAGTGGTGGTGGGAGTCAGAGTGGGTAGTTATTATGGTGAGAAGTGGTGGTGAGAGGTGGTGGTGAGAGGTGTAGTGCGATAGAGTAATGGTTTTTGGTTTATTGGTTTATTGGTTTATATGGTTCTTAGTTGCGGTTCGGTAATGTGTGGTTCCGCAATTTTTGGTTCTGTATGTAGTTCTACGGTTTGTAGATCCTGGATCAGTCCGGTATGGATCATGTTTACGCGTATGACGTAGTGCGATGAATGCGAGATAGAAAGGAACATAGATAGGGATAGGATGTAGAAATCAACACGGGTGGGGTGGTTGTGGAGTGAGTGTGGTGTGAGTATTGAGAGTGTGTATGGCGACATGGGTGACATCGCGACAGGGTCGGCATTGGATGGGAATGCTCGACCCCGGAGTATTATCGGAGATTATTCTTGGTATTCTAGGTTTCTTGGTCCTTAGTTCTTGGTTTCTTGGTGACAGAAATAACCTCACGGTGTCCACCCACCACTCCACAAAATAACACCTTCTGAGCAAGTTCTCGACCAACTCAGTAAGTCGATCCAGGCGGGCTCCCGACACGGGACAGTCGTCGGTGGTCGCGACCATGCCGGGGGTGTTACATCACTTTGTGACTACCATGGTGCCTCGAAAATAACGCGACCTTTCCACGTCGATCTTGTCGTCACAAAGAATGTAGTACCACTCCCGCCAATGGGCTCACCAGGCCCTGTCACACCGCTCTTATCGGGACAGACATCGTCGGGTTGTCGGTCGCGGGATCCTGGTGCCCTGGTGAAGTGTCTGTCGCCTTGGCACGGGACAGAACCCGGAGAGCACGTGAAGGGCGGGTACGAGAAGTGGCCCGTACGGGCGATAGTGTGGGGTAATCGGGACGGTGGGGGTTGGTTGCAAAAGGGGTGGCTGCAAAAGGGGTTGGCTGCAAAAAGTCTACCACTCGCATGCAGGAAATCCGTACCAAGGTGGATGGGTGCAGAGGGAATGTAGATCGAGCGGAAACGGCGAGGATTTGGGTGGATTTGTGTGGATTTCTTGGTTGCGTGTGCAACAGTGCTTGGGATCGTGTGATAATGTTGGCGTTTTGCCAATACTGGTTATCGGTGAAGCGATATTATAAAGCGTTGATGTGACAAATGACAATAGATCCAGTGACAAAAATTACAAAATAGAACAAGGATGGACAAAAACAGAACGGGACGTCGCAAATAGGATGCAAACGGGATCCTGTTCCACCCTCCAATACCACACCCTCCAATACCAAACCCCCAATACCAAACCTTCAATACCACACCCTCCAATACCGTAACCCTTTATTTATCCCTACCTGCTCGACCACCATATGCACTACCACACCCAACCGCCACCCAACCGCCACCACCACCACCCCCAGAAACCAACCAAGCCCACAACCAACCACCCAATCTAACCCCCGTCAACGCCCCTAAGCCCCTTTACACCCCTCAACACCCATCTCCTCCCGCTTCCCGTTCTTACCGTTCCCCCACCACCCTCACGTGCGACTTCTCAAAGTGAAAAATTTACACCACCACACCATGCTCCGCAACCACGCCCAGGGCCTCCAGCGCCAGCTGGTCCGGTTTAGACGCACGCTAGCATACCCGCGGTACCCTGCCCAACACACCGTCGAGAAAACCCACCCGAAAAAGGACCATCTGCTGACGTTTGCCCGCGCCCTCAAGGGATGGTTGGGTCCCAAGAACATCCGTGGCGAATACTACCGCAACCGGTACTACTACCCGCCACAGGAGCACAAGCTGAACTACATCGTGGTCGACGGCCAGACCGTGGTCGACCTGACCTACCAGCCTCGCCACATCGCCAACCACACCCAGCCGTTCCCCCTCAACCCGGCGTGCAAGACCGCACTCATGTTGCCCCGGGAATTGAAAACCAAGATCATCCGGGAGATCAAGGAGAACGGGTTGCACCACCAGGAGGCGGCCCACAAGTACGGGGTGTTCATGCAGCGGGTGGAGGCGGTGACGCGGCTCCAGGAGATCGAGGACGACCTCCGGGCCAAGGGCAAGATTCTGGCGGACATGGACAAGTTTGACGACGTGATGTACCGCATGTTCCCGCTCTACCACCCGCCCACCAACGCCGACAACTTGACGGAGATTCCCACGCCCCACAAGACGTTGGCCCAGCGGTTTTTGACCATTGCCGAGCTGGAGCCGTTTGGGCCGGTGGACGCCGCCAAGTTGTTGGACTTGCCGGTGGCCCAGGACACCTTGCACAAGTTGACGGACTTGGACCCCGAGGAGCAGGCTGCTGCGCGTCCCCACACCGAGAAGACGGTGGTGGTGGGCAAGGAGAAGGAGGGGGACCGCACCCAGTTCAAGTTCACCAAGGGGTCGATTGGCAACGTGGGGTTCCGGTACGGTGCGCTGAGACGCGACAAGAAGAAGGACCGGGCCATTGGGTTCGATGCCGAGGGGAAGATGGTGTATTTGTAGCTTGTATATAGTAAGCGAAGAGGATATGGGTAAGTGTAGGTGTGGGGTGTGATGAAAGTCATATTGGATAATGGTTGTTTGGGATAAAGATTGTGTTCGGTGTGTATGGTAGAATGTGGTTAGTGGGTGTATGGTGGTTAGTGTGGTTGATAGGATGGTTTTGGTGGGGAATAGTGATGCTCAATACGCTGAGTCTGGTGGATGTGTGGTTAAGGTTGTTAGAGGTGATGTTACGAGTGTGAAGTGACAAGTGTGAGGTTACTAGTTTTTGTTGTAGGAGTCCCAAGCCTTGGTTGTTTGCACATGGCTACTGCGTGGTTGTTGGTTGTATTTAGTATTGAGCTTCTGCTGTAAATTACGCGGGTGGTTCCCTCTTGATGGTGGAAACTGTCGCCAGCAGCGGAGCACTCAAACGTACAAACACACTATTTAAACCCTACCTCTCGACTCCGGACCCAAAGAGTTTTTGAAATTTCCCAATTTCCCGATTGGGATGAAACCTTCTTCGTTCACACTAAACCTTAGTGTTTTCTCATAGACCAGAAGGGTGCGATGAGAGAGATCCTACTTCGAGATGACGTCTTGAAAAGGTCATTGGCACAGTGGTGGATTTCCTAACACACTAGGTAAATGGGATTTGCTCGACTACATTGAATATTGACATGAATGTACCACTTCTCATAAACTGTAGTGGAGCAATCAACACGTAAGTGTGGACACTTTTCCTTGGTCTCAACTTGGTTATCGTTCGAATGCAAACCCTCACACTAGTGCGTACTCCCAACAGGCCTAAGTTTATCTAACACTCCACGCGTTCCCCACATCGGAGATTACCACTTTGGGAATCACAATAAGGACATTCGCCGCCACGCGACAATCGTTCGGCACAACCCTGGACCGAGCCGACAATAGCCACCGGTCTTTTTTCTTAATTCCGCCGTGGGTGTAGCCCTCCAGTGACCAGCGTAGGCTCGTACACGTAGTTGGTGGCCTAGTTCACGACACTAGTGAGACTAGGCACTCTAAAGTGGACTAGTCTGCGATTGTTCGGATTCCCCAGGTTTCTCCACCTTTTACCAAGCCATTCTGGGGTACGTCCGGTACGTCTTCGGTACGTCGCTCGGCATACAATCTACAATCTCCGTCGTCTACAGATCAATGGGAAAGAAACCAACGGCTCTTTAGTCGCAGTATAATTCACCGCGTGCCAGACAACCAGACATCCAGACATCCAGACACTCAATCCCATTACCGTTTCATCCCTTCGTACCCTCCACGTTCACCCCTGATTTTCTCCACTTGCAACCGTCTCGTACTCCGAAATGCATGTGCAAAGTACGCAATCAATGCCCAAACAGCAGAAAGAACCAAAAAAAGTACTAAGGTAATCAGTAACTTTTCAACAACTTTCCCAGACCTTCCTAGACACGCCAATTCTCCCCCAGCCCTCTTCTCAGCACCTCTTCCCACTCTCATCCCACCTTCTTCCCACCTTCTTCCTCACGGCTTTTGCTACGAGCCCCGTTTGTGTCACAATGTACCCCACTGTTCCCGATCCGTCACATGGCAAACAGCTTAAATACCGTCGATTCACCCGTAGCTCACCAACATGGTGAGAATCACTAGCAAGGTAGACTACACCCCGGCCCAGAAGCCCCAGGAGCTCATTGCCCGCGAGCGTGCCAACCAGGCGTGGGACCCGGTCAAGATGAACTACTTCTTAGAAGGGTCCCAGGAGCGCTCGGAGTTGATGGCAGAGGTGACGGAGCAGTTGGAGCGGGACCCCATCATGGCCGCGCTGGCCAAGACCTACGACTACACCAAGGCCGAGCAGCGTGAGTTGGCCGGTGCCCGGGTCGGCCGCTTGGCCCGCTACCTCGAGATCGACTCCCAGGAGAAAACCGAGGCCCGGTGCCAGATCATCTCGTTGATGGACCCGCTGGCGGTGATCCGGTCCGCGGTCCACTTGGTGCTCTGGATCCCCGCGCTCAAGGGCAACGGCACCAAGGAGCAGTACAACTACTGGGTCAACGGCAAGTCCGACACCATGCTGACGATCTACGGGTGTTTTGCCATGACCGAGTTGGCCCACGGGCTGAACATCCCCGGGCTCGAGACCACGGCCACCTTTGACGAGGCCACCGACGAGTTTGTCATCAACACGCCCCACATCGGGGCCACCAAGTGGTGGATTGGCGGTGCGGCCCACACCTCCACCCACGCGGTGGTGTTTGCCAAGCTCATCGTCAAGGGCGAGGACTACGGCATCAAGACGTTTGTGGTGCCTCTTCGCGACGCCCACCACAACGTGTGCCCGGGGGTCACTGTAGGCGACATCGGGGCCAAGATGGGCCGGGACGGGATCGACAACGGGTGGATCCAGTTCTCGCACGTCCGGATCCCCCGGTTCTTCATGTTGCAGAAGTTCTGCAAGGTGTCGAGGGACGGCGAGGTGACGTTGCCTCCGCTCGAGCAGCTCTCGTACCTGGCGCTCTTGGGGGGCCGGGTGGGCGTGGTGTTCGACCTGTACCGGATGATCTGCCGCATGGTCACCATAGCCTTGCGCTACGCCGTGGGCCGGACCCAGTTCCCCAAGAAGGGCGAGGACGCGGAGCTCCAGATCTTGGACTACGCGCTCCACCAGCGCCGGCTCTTCCCCTACCTCCTGATGGCGTACGTGGTGGCCGGGTCCATGCACAAGCTCCGGGCGCTGATGTTCAAGATCATGGACGACATCGAGGTTGCGGTCGACAACGACGACATGTCGCTGTTGATGGAGCTGATCGACTTGATCAAGGGGTTCTTTGTCGACTCTGCTGCGCTCAAGGCCACCATGTCGTGGACGGCGCTGGCGTGTATCGACGAGTGTCGCCAGGCGTGCGGGGGCCACGGCTACCTGGCGTACAACGGGTTTGGCAAGGCGTTCTCCGACTGGTCTGTCCAGTGTACGTGGGAGGGCGACAACAACATGTTGGGGGTCACTGCGGGCCGGCTGATCTTGAAGTCGGTGGGCTCGGTGCTCAAGGGCAAGACCATCAAGGGCCTGTGGGCCTTCCTCAACCAGGCCAATGACGTCACCGGGGCCAACGCTGAAAAGTATATCCTCACCCTGGCCGACGACATCACCGACTTGCGCCAGTTCCTCCAGACGATCCAGATCGGGATCATCCGGGCCGCGGCCGCCACCATCGTCGACTTGGAGGCCAACGGGAACGACCTCAACGAGGTGGGGGCCGAGCTCATTGGCATCAACAAGTTGTGGTCGGCGCAGTACTTGCTCACCGAGTTTGTGCACCGGGTGGACGCCCACCCGGACCAGCTGGTGGTGCCCTACTTGCGGTTGCAGGGCCAGTACTTTGCGGTGGGGTTTGTGTTGCAGCAGTGCCTGTCGTTGTTCTTGAGCCACTCGTTGGTGTCGCCCAAGGTGTTTGCCGAGATCAACCTGAAGGTGTTGCCGCGGCTCCTGAAGGAGATCCGGCCGCATGTGATCAACTACACCGACTCGTTCCAGCAGCTGGACATTGTGCTCAACGCGCCCATTGGGAACTACAACGGTGAGATCTACACCAACTACTTTAGCACTGTGAAGGCGCAGAACCCCGAGAGCGTGACCAAGGCGCCGTACCTGGCGGCGTTGGAGGCGATGTTGGCCCGGGGGGACTTGGAGGCCCGGGACCGGTACGAGAAGACGGGCGAGACCGCGAAGATTTTGTCGAAATAATCAAGACCTCTAAATAGGATTAGAATACAAGCAGTGAAGAGAGTCAGAGGACAAGTGAAGAGGGTTAGTGGACATGTGAAGAGGTTAGTGGACAAGTGAAGAGGGTTAGAGGACAAGAGTGGTGAGGGTTATGTTGGCTCTCATACCCGGTTATGCATCTATTTAAATACGGTAGCCATTTAATTACGAGGTAGGTACAGGAATGTAAACCTTCGTCGGTTTCATAGGCTACATTCCTGAATATTGTTAAACTGTATAGAATAGAGTCCCAAACTATTGGGATCGACTACTTTTCATAACCGCATTTCGTACCCTTCGATCTGAGTAAGAATCCACCATGGCGAAGAACGACAGGAAATTCACCAAGGGCGCCTTCAGCCCTTGACTACTGACCCTGGAGTCGGGTCGCAACAGGTTAGGATACAAGCAGTGAAAAGGGGTTAGAAGAGAAGCAGTGAAGAGGGTTAGGATACAGGCAGTGAAGTGCACTCAAGTGAAGACGTGGGCTCAGAAGAGTGGTGTGGTGTGGAGGCTGCATGATAATTGTAGACGAGCACTAGACCCGGAAATGTTCTCAATTGAGCAAGATTAATCGTGGTGACCATAATATGCGTTCAGTTGACATGGGGCCCAATTGCAACCTCACGTCGAAGACACTTTCAAATAACGAGTGTACATCTCAAATAACGAGGACACACTTCAAACATCGGGGATATATCTCTAATAACGAGGATATACCACAAATAAGTTTGTCTCAGAATCTACATCACCTTCTTCTGCGTTACCCAACTGCAGACTACGGGGTTTGAACCTAGTCCCGTTTCATCATCCCATTCCCTTGGCAGACACCATCCATAACCTTACGACTTCCCTGTCTCTAAATTGCCTCCATGAGCATCAACCCCACATTGATAGCATTTCTTAACCACGTCACTTATCTCTCTTCATTTATTTCTCTAACTCCTCAAGCTTCGTCTTCAACTCGTTGCAACTGGCCAACCACTCGGGGTTCCCCTCCCAGAGCTCGGCCGACTCGGAACCCCCGCCAACACACTTGTCGATACACTCGCTCGCCTTGCGAAGGAACCCGTCCTGGCCCGCCATCGTGGCGTCCCACTCGGGCTGGTCCGCGTCCACAATCGCAGTGATGTCTTTTTTGTAGCTGTCGTTCATCCCCTGGTAGCCCGCGATCCACGCCCGGTCGGTGAACGCAATGGTGAGCACCACGGCAATGAGCAACTCCGACGTCTCGTAGTCGTCGAGGAGCTTGGCCTTGTGGACGCTGTTTACAACACGGACAATCTCCGACACACGCTCCTTGGAGGAGATCCCCAGTGCCCGCTCCACCGTGCACCAGAAGTCCAATGCCAGGTCGCTTTCGAACGGGTGTACTCCCCAGGTCCCCATTTACGATTGGTTTTTACAATTGGTTGCGAAAATGCATATTTAGAAAAAGGTAGAAAAGTAGAAAAGTAGAAAACGTAGAAAAAGTAGAAAAAGTAGACAAATGTAGTGATAGGTGGAGAAAATACGTGGAGACAGGGAGAAATACGAGGAGACGAGGAGAATGTGGAAGGGAGAAACTCGGGTAGAGAAGAGGAGAATCATGTAGTCAAGAGAATAAGCAATAAACACGACCCCTTCTACAAACCCACTCCTTTAGGCCGTCCAGAGCCTATTGCGGTCACAAGACCGTCACCTGACAACAGACCGTTAACCGCGTAAAAGCAACCAATATCGAACACCGGTCCACCCGTTCGGCTGATCGTTTGCTACCCCTACCCCTACAACCCCCTTTACTCCTTGCCCCTTCTACTCCTTGACTCCTTCTTTTTACCTGTCCACCCGATACTCCCGGCCCCTACCCGCGACACGTCCTGTTCCACCCGGAAAACGCCACAAAACCACCTCACAACAGCGGCCACACTACCCCACCGCCCGCGTGACCACCGCGATCACCTGTGGGCCGCCACCCACACGGTGCTTCGCCACCCGCAACCACCCCTCCCTTCCCCTCCATGCCTCGTCGTCTCCTCCGCCCGATTAGGCAACCTCGTGCGCGTTTGTCCGGATTTGCCCAGAACGCCGTGGCCGAGTCACAATAGAGTGCACACAAACTCCGGCTCCGAGACCGCTGGAGGCCACGGAGGCGCCAGGGCGGGGTGGGGAGGCCCACCGCCAGCCAGCTAGCCCGCTTGGGTCCCCAATAATAACCTTCTATAGCCCCCGTTCGCGTCCCTCGATCGTCCCCTGGCGATCTTACTCGTCTCATCTCAACCCCACCACAATCACGTTTCTTTTTCGCAAACTGGGCAGTGGTTGCAATCAGTTTAAATACCCTTTGTACACCGGTAATGAGCTAACCACTATGCATAGCTTGCCGTGGGAGTTGATCGAGCTCGTCCACGCGCGTTTGGACGGCCTGGCGGTGGTGAACCTCGTCGAGGCCATCAAGGACTCGCCCCAGTGGCACATGGTGCACACCTATTGCACCTCCCAGCCGGTGCACCTCCGGTGCCTGCCGTACTGGGCTCCCGACACGGTGACGTTTGACCGGCTCGAGCTGGTGTTGCGCCAGTTCCGCAAGGTGACGTTGGAGGTGGTGCTCCGCCAGTGCGCCTACGGGGCCGACTGCTTGTACGGGCACAACTACGGGTTCGAGAGCGACCGGTTGAACGAGGTGGTGCAGCGGTGCCGCACCTCGGTGCACGCAGTAGAGCTCGACTACATTTATAACTTCACCGCGTTGGTAGACCCCGTGCTCGTGACCAAGGCCCGGTTCTACGAGGCGCCGCTCGACCAGTTGGCGGCGATGACGAGCCTTGTGTCGTTGGAGTTGGTGGGGTACTCCCACCAGTTTTTCAATTTGGAGCACCTCTCGCACCTCCGGCACGTGGTGGTGCGGTCGCCGCTGGTGGACTACTACCAGCTGGCGTGCACGTTGGTGCTCCCCGACCAGTTGGCGCTGCTCCGGTTGGTGAACGCCAAGGCCACCATCTGGACCGAGCGGTTGGAGGAGTTGCACACCCTCGACGTAGACAACCTGGAGGTGCGGTGGCAGCCCAAGCAGTTGGCGGCCCTCCGTGAGGTGCGGTGGCACAGCACAGTGCGCCTGGAGTGCATCAACGCCGTGGTCCGCGAGGCGCCCCAGCTTGCCCGGTTGGAGCTTTCCGGGACCGACCACCGGTTGGAGGCGGTTCCCCAGCAGGCTACTGCGCTCAAGTTGCACGACATCACCCGCCGAGGGCTCATCGGGCTCGATTTCCCGCTGGAGATCGAGGAGATCGCCATCGAGGTGCCCCGCGACCTTGCGGTGGACTTTGCGGCGTTTGAGCGCCTCCGCAAGGTGGCTGTGGTGGGTGGCCGTGTTGCCAACTACCCCGAGCGGGCAGAGCACTTGACGTTGGACTCGGTGAACCCGTTGGGCTCGCTCAGCTTGTTCACCGCGCTCCAGCTGCTCCACCTCGTGGGCCCGGCGCTCACGGGGCCGTTGGACCTCTCGCAGTGCCTCGCCAGCACCATCACCGTCGACAACACCAACCTCTCGCACCTCTCCGGGTTCCCCATGAGCCTCGAGCTGCTCACGCTCACGGGGAACCCCGAGTTGGCCCGCATTTGTCCCCTCATCGGGCCCAAGCTCCGGTCGCTCGAGGTCAAGAACAACCCCAGGCTCGACGAGGTGGACGCGCTTGGCCCCAACCTAGCATCTGCATCGGTGTACGGTCCCCAGCGGCTCTGTGTGCTGGACTCCGTCACCGCACTTTCCGTGGACTGGACGCAAACTACGAATTGCAACCTTCCCGAGAGCCTCCACCGGCTCAAAATCACCCTGACAGCCATTCTGCGGTTTTCGAGGCTCCCGCCGGTGGCCAGTTTGCATATCGAGGTGGTGGACGACGTGTGGACGATGCCACCCATTCCCCAGTCGGTGAAGCTGGTGTTCATAGGCACCCCCGAGAACTGCGGCGAGCTCGGCCGGCTTCCCACCCCGCTCAACCAGCTCATCGCGCACTTGGACCGCCTCGAGACCCTCGAAATCGCCGGGGTGTGTCTCGAGTCGCTGGGCCCGCTCTCGTTGCCCCGCACGGTGCAGTCTGCGAGCTTTGTACGGTGCCAAGCACTGCAAATGTGGCTCGAGCACGGCGGGTTGCAGCGGTTGCTGATGGTGGGCACCCAACAGGCCACGGGCGAGCCCACCCAGTGGTGGTTTGAGCTGGTGGGCCCCGTGGAGATCATCGAGACCGCGGGGCTTCCCAGCGAGTTTGGCGGCGTGCGCGATCCGTGGCTGGACCACGAGCTCTACCGCCAGGTGATGGCCCAGGCGCCTCCGCAGTTGCGCGGGCTCCGCCAGGAGGAATTCTGGCACGATCCCGACCACCGGGGCACCGTCCAGGCGGTGGGCGAGTGGTCCAAGGCGCGGGGGGCCCACGCCACCTGCCTCCTCTGGAGCCACGACCTCAACCGCGAGTCCCACCGGGCCGTGTCCAAGCACTGACGGTGCATAATTGCATAATTCGTCAAGATGCCCGTGGGTTTGTGCCATGTCCCGATTGTACGGGGGTAGGTCCATCCCCGATTCTTAGCATACGTAAAAAATACCAGGTTTCAGAAAATGTTTGCCTATGTCGTTTGCGACGCTGCCCGATGGCCTGCTCGATGAGTGGGCTCGACGGTTGCCACGTCGGGCCCGTGCGTGCCCGAGGTCGGCCAGGAACCATTGCTTGATTGGGCATGCCAAGGTTCGGGCCACAAAATCGGGGGTGCTGCCAAATGAAACAGGTTAAAGTTAGCCGCCACTGCGTGATCGAGCGACCACCGCGACCACAAACACCGGGGGTCGCTGGTTAAAATTTTATTCTCCCGAAACGGGTAAAAATAATTGCCTTATGGCGGTGGTTTCCACTTCCACGCATCAAAAGTGCCGTCCACACATTTACGGCGAGATACTCGCTCATGCCGTACCCCGGACCCCTGCTGGAAGTGGGCAGCGGCCAGCAGCCGGCGCCGAAACGTGCCGGCGGTAGCCAGGAGCCCCAGTGGTCACCGCAAATCTCACCACCACTCCCAGATCTTACCCTGCGTGGAGCAAAAGCAACTAGACGAGGTGAGTAGGTATGGATAAGCTATCGAATAAGGTATAGAGTTAGAATAAATAAACAGAGCCAACAAAGCCAACAAAGCCATTGGCACCCAATAACCACAACAAAAAAAAGAGCGTCGTGGTGGTGGACGGTGGCTCGTCACATTCTGGACGCTGTGTCCACAAACACCGTTTTAAACTTTAGTTGTAGGGCTCCGCCTTCAAACGATGCATCACGTACTAAAGGCAAAATATCAGTGGGCCAAAAAATATCATGGGGTTTCGAGGACACCCGGGCCACCAGGGAAATGTAGGATGGACCCAGCGTATACGCAGTTGCCCAGATAAGGCACGCGATTGTCGGATAATATTTACGATAAATCTCAACCCACCGAGGCGACTCCAAAACGGGATTGCCCGGGCAAACGGGGGAAAAACCCCTCGAAGCCGTGGCCAGCGGCCTCGAGGGCATCGTCCGAGAACGGGAGCCCGCGATTCCGCGCACAGGCCGGCCCATGTCCCAGTGGGCGACTCGCGGCAGGGGACCGCCTCAAAGCCTACAGCAACCGCACGGTTACAAGGGGAGCACCCGACCGCGATGTAATTACAAGGCGGTGCTGCCCAGCGAAGGTCTAAATCAGTAGCCGATAACTAAGGCGAACCACTACATTTATCTCTCCGCGATCGATGGTGGTGCTATTGCCGAGCGTTGCTTTTTGTGCCAAACCTGTCAAGGTGATAAACCCGGTCAGGCTGCTGTGACGCCCGGTCAGCCGCAAATTATCGTCTAATGGTCGCTGGCGACTTAGGCGAGACGCTAGTCGCGGTACATCTCCCGCAACAATGGCCGTCATGTACCCGGGTCCCGCCAGTGCAGGCCGTGCCAACGCAGGGTTTATCGTACCACTCCCGTCAAGGGAGATGTTGGTTGCAGAGGCCCGCAGGATTTTCCGACAAAAAGAGTGGCGTGATCACAGGGTCCATGCCGGTTGCATCTAGCCTCCTGTGCGATGGGACCGCGAGTGGTGGGGCGGAGATTCGCCCGTGAGGCAAGCTGGTTGCAGGGGTGGTATTTTTACACGGCTGCTAGAGGGTGTCCGGGGTGAACCTGGTTCGCTGCTGTTTTGCTAGCGTGGTGTGCCCGCGGCGATTGTTGGGTTGCATTGTCGTAAGCGTCGTAATTACATCCCCACGCGACGGGGCGCAAAACCGAGTCCTCGCGGGCGGTGGCGGTGGCCAGGCTTCGGCTCCGCCTTGTAGGCTCCAGAGAACGTTGGCTACGGGGCTGGCGGGAGATCTCGAGGCGGACGGGGGGATGTTTCGAGGCTCGGGGTTAAGCGCATCGCCAGATTTGGCGGCAACCTCAGCACCGTCGTCCAGCACGGGGGGCCGCCATCTTTCTGCGGCGGTGGCTCCGCGGTTTCTGCGGTGGCCTCGCGGTTTCTGCGGTGTTCTGGCGCCAATTCCGACGGCCAATGGCACCGGTCATCGCACTGGCCAACCGGAGTTATCGATGGCGTCGTCACCACTTGCTTCGCACGCCAGTAAAAATAGCGCCCCTTAGTAGCCGCCCGATGGTGGTGCGGCCAATGCTACTGTTCGACTGCACCAGCCGAGACACGGCCCGAGGCACGGCGCTGTCCTGAGGCACGGCGTTGTCCTAGGCACGGTTGTCCGACGAATATTACTCTTTTTGTCGTCCACTCTACTGCGGGCTTGGTTGCCTACACACTGTCGCGAGTTCAACCTCCACCACCAGCCCGAGCACGGCGCTGTCCGAGGCACGGCTGTCCGACGATTCTTACTCTTTTCGTTGTCCACGCTACTGCGGGCTCTACCCAGTGGTAGTCTACTAATCCGGCGCGGGCTCACAACCAGAATCTACACGGGCTTCACAACCATTGGCATTACCACCAGACTCGACCACGGGCTCCACAACCATAGGCTCCACCACGGGCTCACCACCACTCCAGCTTCACCACTCCAGCTTCACCACTCCACTACCACCACTCCACCTCCACCCCTCCCCACCACACCCCCCCTATCTGGCCACCGCCTCGACGCAGACCCCGATCGAGCCCACCCTCCGTGCCCACCTCCCTGCCCGGGTTTTGCTCGTGCCCAGGCACGTGAGCACTTTTCGTTCCCAATCGTCGACGATATCTTCTCAGATATGCACCTGTGGCCGAATCGGGTAATCAAACTTGCTCACGGGCTCGGCAGCCTAACAGTTTAAAACGAACACACACCCGGCCACAAAACCCATTGACCACCAAAATGGATATGAGTCTGATGCTGATGGACCACGCTACCATGAACCACGCCACCATGGACCACGCGGCCATGGGCCACGACATGGGCCTGATGGCGATGAGCCTGATGGGCCTGATGGCCATGAGCCTGATGGCCCTGATGGCGTCGAAAACGATGCTGACGATTGCTCTGGCGGCCCTGGAGACGGCCACCGCGATGGCTGGGATGGACCACCTGATGCACGGGATGATGGACGGCGGCGGGATGTCCGCCAACAGCGACATGGGGGGCATGGACCACGACATGATGGGGATGCACATGTGGTTCACCACCGAGTTCAAGGACTACCCGGTGCTTTTCAAGAAGCTCACGGCCCTGACGAAGGCCGAGGCGTTTGGCATTTTTGTGTTGCTCTTCGTGGTGGCCTTCATTGGCCGGGCGTTGGAGTTCTTGCGCACCTACTTGGAGACCCGGGTGTGGCACAACCCGGTGTATGTGCGCACCGCGGCTCCTGCCATCACCGCGCACCACCCGTTTTCCGACAAGGACGAGGAGATTGTGGCTGCCGAGCGCACCGAGGTGGGGCTGGCGCTGCTGGGGGCGCCGCTGGTGGTGCTGCTGTTGTTCCGGGACGCGGTGCGGTTGGCGTTGCTGGTGTTGCCCGAGTTGTTGAGCTACGCACTCATGTTGGCGGTGATGACCTACACGTTGACCTACTTCTTTGCTGTGGTGGTGGGCCTGGGCGTGGGCCGGTTTGTGTTTGACAAGTTGAGCTACCGCATGGGGATGAAGCCCGTGAACGCCGTGCGGTGCTAGTGGTGCTAGTGAGCAGTGCTAGGCCACGGTGCTAGTCTACGAACGATTGTATATAATGACCCGCGTACGCGCTAATATGACGACTTATGAGATAGATGGTAGGTGTTGTAGTGGGGGGAGATCCCAATTTGTTTCTTGGAGGTTGGATTTCCCCTGGATTGTGCGTTAGCGGTGATTGTCTCTGGCTGCATTTCTTCCATTGTCAATGGCATTGATCGTTTCATTTGACCTTCTATTATTTAGTCTTTGTTCTACTCCTTATTCCGTTCCTCTTATCTGTCACGTGTTTTAATCCCTCCTCTCGGTTCATATTCCTCCTCTAGCTCGTTTACTCCCTCTCACATTTTCATACTTCCTCCTTTTTCCTTTATGCTCGTTTCCTCTTTCCTCCTTTCCCTTTCCTCATTTTCTTTCCTCCATTTCTCTCTCCTTTTCCTTTGTTATATCTTTCTCCTTTGTTACATCTTTCTCCCCTTGTTTCATCTTTCTCCTCTTGTTACATATTCCTTCCTTTCTCTCTTTCTCTCTTTCTCTCTTTCTTCCTTCTCTTTTTCTCCCTTCTTCCTTTCTCTCTCTCTTCCTTCCTCTCTTCCTTCCCTCCTCATACCGTCCCTGATCCCCCTCTTCCCTGTCTACCCCTCTTCCCCTGGTTTTAGATCTGCGGACCACCAGCCACAAAGCCCTCTTCCAACACACCCCACCCGTGCCACAAATGCACTGGCGAACCCCCCTCGCTTTGTGGGGCTTCTCCCCTGGCTTTGGGATGACACCCTCCTTTGTGGGGTTTTGTGTCACGATCTCAGTGACAGATCAATTACGTAGTGGCTTAGCCAGCTTGCCCATGTGTCATGGGCTGACCCCACGGCCAAGCTGACGGCCAAGCCTTTCAGCATGTCTCCTGTAATTCGTGACATTTTCCTGTAATTCTTCATCGTCCTGTACTTCTTCTTTTCTTATCGGGATATTTTGCCACCACCGGCGTCGCCACGGCTGAGGCCTACAGCAGAGTCGTATGACCGCGGGTCACCCGTTTTATGTCTCGGTAAAACTTGATTGTTCCCGTTGCTTTTGTGGATTGGCTGATGTGGTTGCATTACCACCGCGGTTGCATGCGCTCGCATGTGCTCGGATCGCCACGGGGTATCCCGGGCCCCCTGTGGTGGTGCTGTTTGGGTTGTAGTTTAGAGTTATCGGGAAGTTAATATTGCTGTGGACGCCAGCCTCGTGGTGCAATGGAACATGAATTAGAATGGGTTTGAGAGGTAGGCGCAGCCAGGGGTTGACAGCGGCAGAGATTGACAGGGGTTGTCTCACCAACCACCGGGGACAATCTGGGCCCGACAGCTGGTGGGACTTGCGACCACCCGGTTACCTTTCGAGGCTCGAAGTTGGCCCCTAGTTGACGTGTGTCAGAGAACAAATCTGAAACCCGGTTCAAAACCACAGCCAGCACATGCCACTGATAATATTGCGAGTCCACCAGGGACATGGTAACCTGGTATTATCTCTGTGGCAGGGAACATATAATTTCCCGTGCCCCCCGTCGCCGGGGTTTGGCTGCTGATGGAGCTTCGCGTATGCTTGAGCCACTGCCTCGGTTGTTCCCCAAAGAGACGCGTTTACGGGTGGGATGAGGCAGGCTCAGACACGTTGGGTCCCAACAATTGGTTGGGGTTATGTGAGAGAGAAGCGAGTGGCTGTTGCTTGTCTTGTATTTGATTGATTTGTATTGGTCGATTGATATACTGGATTGATTTATTCACTTGATTTATTCGATTGATTTATTCGATTGATTTATTGGATTGATTTATTGGATTGATTTATTGGATTGATTTATTGGATTGTTGTATTGGATTGATTATTCGATTGATTATTCGATTGATTTATTGGATTGATTATTCGGTTGATTTATTTGATTGATATATTCATTTGATTTATTCGGTTGATTTATTCGATTGATTTGTTCTAGTCAAATTCTAGTCATTTCGATCTCAGTCCGTCTGACCACCTCTCAATCTTCATCTCGCCATCTCTCACTCGTTGTCTCGCCCTCTCATCTCATCGCTCTCATCACCGATCCTGATCGCCTCGAGATTCTGTAAATCCAAAGATTCATCTGGGACTCATCTGACTACCCCACATGGAACACACCTTAAATCCCTTTAGGACATTAACGTTTTTTCCACCAAAGTCTTTCACAACGAGACCAACAAACACCAGCAAACACTCCAAACACTCCAAACACCATACACCAAACACCACACACCAAACTACGTCGATAACCACCCCAATCCAACCTTTTTCTCCAATCAACCATTTTCTCCCATCAACCATTTTCTCCAATCCAACCATTTTCTCAAATCCAACCTCTCTCTACCTCATCACATCCTACGCCTACTTTCCTCATTACTGTCGTTTATTCCAGCCATGTGTATAGTCATTAGGGTATCGGTCTAGAATTATAAATATCGGTGCTGCCGGGTGCACAGCACCTGCTGTCTGGTGCACAGCACCACACACCACAACACACCACAGTCTACCATGGTCTACCAGTCTGCCACGCTCCACTACCACACCACCTAAAATGGAGCTCTCACCGCCTGGTAGTCGGCCTGGGTCATCGCCCGCACCAGCTCCACGTACGGACACCGGGCCTGCGCGTCGGGCGTCAACACGTGGTGGTCCAACCAGTCCTTGGCGACAAACTTGGCCCCACACGCCATACACTGGCCCAGCAGCGGCAACTTGTCGGTGAGGGTGTTGGCAGACTTGCCCTTGGGGTCGTCGAACCGGAAATGCATGTGCAAAAGGTGTTTTTTGTAGTCGTACGGCCGGTTGAAGTTTTGTGTCTTGTGGTTGCACATCTGTTTCGGGTACACGCACTGGAACCGGCCCACCTCGTTGTGGATGCGCATGTGCCGTGTCAAGTCCCGCAGGATGTACTTGTCGCACACGGTGCACACGGCGCCCTTGGGGTTGCGCTTCTTTTTGGCCGCGGGGTGGCGGTCGAGGGCCACGTTGGGCGACAGCTGGGTCCGGGCAAGCATCCGCGGGCGGCCTGGGCCCGGCGACTGGGCGCCTGGGGCGCGTGGAGGCACCGCGAGCGGGCCGTGGATGCCTGCGCCCAGGAGGGTGACGTTGTTGCTGTTGACGGTGGCCCCGTGGAGCGGGTGCTGGGCATGTGCACTGTGCGCGGCGTGCGCGCCGTGTGCGCCGTGGGTGCTGTGGGTGCTGTGTGCGTGTGCGTTCGCACCGGTGGTGCTGTTCGCACCCACACTGGTGTTCGCACTGGCACCGGCACCGGACGAGTTGTTCGCCGCGGGGTTGGTCCCGGGATTGGCCCCGCTGTTGGCCCCGAGCCCCAAGTTGAAGTACTCGTCGTCACGGTAGTCGTCCAACGCCAAGTTCTGGTTGACGCTGCCCGGGTTGGCCACAAACTGGCCCGGCAGCTGCCAGCCCTTGTCCTCGGGGTACAAGTACAGCTCGAAATAGTCCTTGGCCTCCAGCTCCACCTGGGGGCTGAAGAACATGTTCTGGTCGTAGCGCATCCCGGGGACCCCGGGGGTCACGCCCTCAAAGTACCCGACCCCCAGCGGGGGGTTCATCCCCGGGGTCAGCAGCCCAAAGTCGTCGGCGTCAAAGGTGTAGTGGGGCAGCGGCATCCCCGGGGTGCCCTGGGTCTGCGCCGGCGCCGGTGCGGGCGCCAGCGGCAACTCGATGTGGAAGTTGGGCTTGCGCTTGAACGGGCGCAGCGGGGGCGCCGGCAGGTAGTGGTGGGGGCGGTAGTGCTGGGAGTGGCCCGGGGCAGAGCCGGATGCGGACAGATGGGACGAGTGCGGGTGGGAGCCGGGGGTGCGGGTGTGGTGCGAGGAGTGGGCGCTGGTGGGGGCGGTGCCGGGCGGCGCCGAGGGGGCGGCGGGCGCGAGGGAGTGCGAAGGGTGCGAGGAGGAGTGTGAGGAGGGGTGCGGGTGCTGGTGCAGTTGGTGGGCGCCCGGGAGGTGCGAGGAGTGGGCGGCGCGGGCGCTGGCCGGGGCCGGGGCGCCAGGGTTTGTCGAGCCGTCGTCCCCCCACTGGTGCGACAACGGGTGCGCCGCCGGCGCCGGCGCCCCCGAGCCCAGGGCGGCGCGGGGGCCAGCACCAAAGAAGTGGTGCTCAAACAGCTGGGGCACCTGGGCCTGGTTGATGTGGGGCGTCATCGACGACGGACCGGGGTCGTCGAGGGGGTCGCCCGCGGCGCCAAACGGGACAAAGTCTGGGGGGGTGTCGTCCGGGTGGTCGTCTAGAAAACCAAGATCGAATTCAAAGTCCATGGCGTGAGCGAGTCCAGAGCACACGGGGGGCAGTGGACTAGAGGTGTGGCACGGTGTCAAGGTCCGCTGAGTAACAAACCTTGAGGTTTTGCAAGTCGTGTCCCGGACGGGCTGTGTGCAGGCCGGGTGTCCTGCCATCATGTGAGAGATTGCGGCGGCAGCGATCGGAAGCGGGCGAGGTGCGGGAATTGCTACGGGCGCTGGTGGCGCGGACGGGGCCCGGACGGGTGTTTGGGGTGGTGGGCGTGTAGAGGGTAGGGCTGTTTAGGCCGTGGTGGGTTTCTTTTCCCGTTGCAGGGGGTTGTTCTACGTGTGGGCGTGTTTAGGCGGCTCGGGTGTCTCACCGAGCGTACTTTTTTTGTGCTTCGGTGCCTCTGAGGGAGGAGGAGTGCCGGAGTGTCACCGGTGCGCGGGTATTGTTTGAGGTGTGGTGACGTGATGGATGTCAGGGGCGTGGAAACGATGCATGTCCGGCGGACAAAATGTAACATCGGTGGGTGGTGGTAGAGGTGGGGAGTGGGGTGGTGAAGTAGATTGGGGTTTTATAGGTTTGGGGTTTGTTGAAGTGCAGATAGGGCTTGTTTGAGGGTTTGTTGAGGAGAGTGGTTAGTTAGTTGTGTAGTTGGTAGTTGTGTGGTTGGTTAGTTGTGAGCGATGTGTTGTGTGTTGGTTTGTTGGTGTCTTAGTTTGTTGGTGTAGTTTTTTGTTAATGTGGTTTATTTGTGAGTGATTTATTTCTTCGGGTGTTGGTGACAGTTGACGTGGTGTAGGTGGGTGGCGTGGTGTGGGGTGAGAAAAGGACAGGTAGGAGGTGGAGATAGGGAGAAGGGTGGACAGGTGGACAGGTGGCAGGTCGTATAAAAAGAGTGGGGGGATGGAAGACGCGTGGGTGTACTGGAACATGACCAAAATAATAGGAGATTGGTGGAGAAAGATAGAAGATGGTAAAGATATAAGATGGTAGAAGAAAGGTCAGATGGTGGAAGATGGAGAAAATGGAGGAAATGGAAGAAGACGGCTGTAAAGGAACAGAGGACTTTGCTACGAAGAACAGCAACGAGGGAACCAGTGACCACCTTCAAACAGCAATTGGCTTACCCTTTTGAGGACCCGTAGAAAAAGACCGGGTCTCACAACCATAATAAGACCACGTTCATAACCACACTAACAACAACACCACGTTCATAACCATAGAGTACACTAAAGGTTGACCCTAAAGGTTGAGCCCCTAAACATCCCTGAGGACACCCAAAAAACACCCTCAGGGCCCCCTCGCTACCACTTCCCGTATCCACCACCCGGTCCACCCGACATGCCCTGCCAGCCAAGCCTCTACCCTGCGTCTTCCCCTCCAAACCCACCTCTACCGTCTCAACCTACTACTTCCCTGACTAAGCAGTGACTAAGCGGTGACTAAGCTCTCCTCCACCCACCACCACCACCTCTCCCACCTCTAGCCCCTTCTCTCCCTGCACTTCAGATCAACCCAGCCACGGGGCTGAAGTGCGTCCAACGCCCCGGGCAGGTCCACGAGAGCAACCCTCGTACCTCGTACAACCTTAATGCCCACGCCATCCGACACCGACGGTCCTCCGAACCCACTCCCAATGTGTAGTAAACGCCGTTTGTGTCCCATTAGCCCCCGCGACAACAATGGCACTCGCCACATTGCTACGCGTCGCTACCTATTTGGCTTTGGGGCGGGCCCGTGCTTCTGTGTCTCTGGGGGATTGTCAGGGTTACAAACAATAAGCGACAGGGGTAGGCGAAGGTGTTTGAGAATCGGTTTCAGAAGTGGTCTGAAACGATCGGCGCCAACGGTGGCATCTGGGCAAAGAATGGCCCAGAGATCGAAAGGCGGGAGCCAGCAGCAGCATAGCAACGAACCACGCGGGAAACCACCACAACCACCACAACCCTTCAGGCAATACGAGAAACGACGACACAAAACCGGGCGGGTAAACGGCGACGGGCCTGTCATTTGTGTCTGCCGGCGGTGGTCCACGTGAGGTAGTGGGCTGCCGCATGATCAAATAAGGCTTGCTTACGAGGTTCGAAAGCTTATTTCGGGGGTTTAAAAGCTTAATTGTGGCGACAGAGACACAAAGGACGTCCAACAGGGAAGGCTATCCAGCAGAGACAATGGCGGCAAGCAGGGTGACTCAATGGGAGTCATGGCCCCTCGCTGCGGTGAAAAGAAAAGAATTGACCACATGCCCGGGCCCGGAAGACCGGTGGGTCTCGTTCCGAAAAGGGGTAATAAAGCGGTAAAGAAACGCAGACGAAAAGGGAAACCGAAAGGACGTGGAACGACGCAGGACCAATGGGGAAATGGTTGGGGAGCCACAGAATGCCTAACGGGAGTCTACGAGCCCGCTGGCACGGCACCGAGCCACCGATAATATTGAGCGGGGCTGAAAAATTATTAGTGAAAATTATTACTGGTAACAAAGACCGGCACCCCACCGAAGCATCAACAAAGCGGAAGTGTAATCAGAGAACGCTGAGTGGCCACGGGCGGAGACGATTCTTCGAAAGGCATTTGCCCGGAATGGGGAGAGAAGGTGAAGAAAAGAGGGTCAATAAAAGACTACATGAAGGATCAGCAGGGATAAAGAAGCGGGTTCGAGGGAATGGCTCAATGGATAAGCCAGAGTCAATGTAATTAGACGGAGGGTAATTAGACGGACGAGAGGTAATTAGACGGGATGAGAGGCAATTAGACGGAACGAGAGGTGGTCAAAAATTTGGTTACGGAACCAGTGAATGCAGATACACGGATCAAAAAATGAAACAGAGACGAAAAATGAAACGGTGACAATGTACAATTGAATAATGAATCAAACAAAGCGGGCGCTGAATGCAAACAAAAAACAAAAAAAAGATCCAATTGTGTGGAAACAATGAATAAGGGACGGGATAAGAACGGTAAAAGGACGGTAAAAGGACGGTACAAGGTACGGTAGGTACGGTAGGGACGGTAAAAAGACGTTAGAGAAGCCACAAAGGACGGTAGAGAAGGTAGAAAGGACAGGATAGAGGCGTAAAAGGGACGGTGGGGACGGTAAAACACAGCAAAAACGAAGGTAAAATTAAAATTAATTAAGCAATGGTTACTAAACCAACCCCCAATCAAGTCTCCATTTTATTGCTTCCAACCCCCAATTAAGTCCCAATTTATTGCTTCACCGGCATTTATTAAAACAAACATTATACCATATCCTATCCCTGTCGTCATTCATTAGACTCTATTCTATAAAGGGGCATTTAGCCAGAGTGTCGTCAGTCAAAATGTGCTTATTGAGCCAGTCCTTTCCCATGAACCGTAACCCACAGGGACAGGTGCCCCAGTGGTTCAATTTGTCCGACAAGTTGTGCAACCGCTTGACCAGCAAGTTGTCGAACTTGAAGTGGCGGTTCAAAAGGTGCTTCTTGAAGTCGTAGGGCCGGTTGAACTTGCCCAGCTTGTGACGGCACTGGTTCTTGGGGAATTTGCACGAGAACCGCAGCTCGGCCTGGTGGGTCCGCATATGCCGCAGCATATCTCGGGTGATGCGCTTGCCACACACGTTGCACACCTTGTGGTCGACAAACGTCAGCTCCACCATGGGGACGACGATGTTGTGGTTCAGGTTGACAAGACTGGTCATGTCGGGGTACTGGCCCATGTCGAACGAGCCATTGTGGTTGGAGGGAGGTTGGTGCGAGGGCTGGGCGGGCTGGTGGTTGGGCTGGGGCCCGTGTGACGGCCCCAGGGTCAGCAGCAGCGTCAGCGGCGCCGTCAGGTGGGCATATCCGGGCAGAGGCTGCTGGGAATGCGGCTGGGCCGGGGGGGGCGCATGGAAGGCGTACCCCTGATCCGGGTACAGGTAGTCGTCCTGGTCAAACAGCTGGGGCTGCGACGGCTGTGGTGGCGGGCCCGGGTTCTGCGGCACCAGGAACGGCTGTTGGGGCATCGGTACGGGGTATTGGTGGCCGGCACCGGGGTGGTACACCACGGGCTGTTGCGGCGGCTGGTGGTAGTAGGGTTCGTCGTGCTCATACATCTTTCTCATCAGGTCGAGCTCCTGGGGGTATGAAGCAGGCGGCTGGTAATTGAGAAGTTCCATCGGGATGGCTATGCAAGGGTCCCAAGCGGTATGCTAGAAACGGGTAGCGACAGGTAACGGTCGAGGGGGTCGGGGACGGACGGCGTGGGTGGTTGGGGTCGTCGATGGGGGGGTGGGTCTTTATATAAGGCACATCGTTTATATACCGCCCCCAGGCTGTTTTAGGCGACGCCCACACGCCCACGCATAATCGAAATATTATTCACTGGGGAGCCAATAAAATATCGGGCATACAGCCGCTCTCCTTGGCCAAAATAATATTTATCGCCAAGGGTATTTTCTGGTGTCTATGCGACACCGCAGATTAATTATTACGCAGGTGGACGGCAATCGGGACACCACCGCGGGGCGTCCGGCAAACGGGGGCGTGGCGGCGTGGTGCTTTCTCGTCAACCTCCCAGCCACCGTCGCCGCCGCCGGTGGTGGTGGCTCACCTGACCAAACTTCACTTGCAGGACCCTTTTGTCGTCACCTGACCCAAGACCCCTGCAATCAGGACGGTGACGATCATGCCCCGTGAGACGGCGCCAAGGGCCCGACACCGGCCCACCGTAGATCTGACACGGTAGTGGTGCCGAGTGGGGTGAGGTTGCACCTTACGTCACCACCGATATATATATATCGCGCCGGCACCACTTTTGTCGCTGGGGCTCCCTCCCGTTACCACCGGTACCAACCCCCCTTTCTCGGACCGCCTTTGTGTAGTTGTCGAAACCAGTTTGTGCTTGCAGTTTCACTATATTTTTATGCACTGGCGGGTACGCAAATTTTTCGCTAGTTAAGCGAACACACCCGTTTGGGATTATTCGCTAGGAGCTAAACAGATAAATCCGGCATTAAACTATGACCTCACCGGGCACAAACCATCTGGTAATTATTGCTTTTACCCAGTGTCAACGCTGATCCCCGCCCGGCTCCACCACCACCGCCACCCCGTCAGCTGACACAAATCTGGGCGACGAAATACGACGGCGTATCGACGCAAAACGAGGTCGCCGCCACTGGGGCGGCCACCGTGGGGCCCACCGCGGGTTCTTTGTACCATGGACCCGTCCATGCACCACCGGTGACGAAAAACACTACCACAACCGGTAGCAGCAGCGAAAATTCGATGCTGTTTCAGGCCGGCAGCCCTCCGGTGTACAATTAGTAATTATGCGAGGAATAAGCAGAGAAGCCCAGGACGGACGGCTAGCGAAGTGGCTGCAGCGGGCCCGCGGGGTCACAGCCAAGACACCTGACGCCCGTCACCACACGAACACACCCTCCAAGCCCCAGTAGCGAGAACCCAGCGTGAACAGCCTACCATGCACGGCCTAGGTTCCAGAAGGACCATGTACTGCGAGCAATTCATCGGGCCATAGCAATTTCATCTGGCCATGTACGATACGGGCTCCCCTGGGCCCGTTTTCACAAGCCACCAGGAGTAGACCAAGCCTCTTTCCGCTGCGCAACCTGTGACGGCTCCCCGTGAACCTTAATTCTCCAGATGCCCTAGAGTATCGACTAAGGCGGGCACCTACGAAACCTTAACAAAGCCTCCTCGACGTCACCGCCGGAACCGGAGTTAGCCCGCAGTTAGCTCTGCGTCCACCACCGGGCACTGGGGCCCAAAATAGCCTGGGCAGCCCACCACCTGACCACCACCTGACCGTCAGCTGACAAAGATCTCTGTCTTATTGGGACGTAGGAACAGACCCCTAAACGGCAGATACCGCGCCAGAGACGCCAGAAACAGCCCATACTGGTCAGACGAGTCCGAAACCGCCGCCTGAGGCCCCCGTCTTGGCCACAGAGTGCCTTAGCGCTAAAACATAATCAGCGTTCGTCCCAGCGTTCGTCCCTCGTCTCCAACCTGAAACGTTGGGCCCGGGCGATTGCGTCGGCTTGCACTGCCAGTCCAGAACCACCGCTGGCTGCCGGCTACCAGTCTAGATGTCGTGTAGATGTGTCGTCACTGCTGCTACAGCGCAGACCCCGATCAAAGAAGGTTTGCCCCGCTACGTCATTGCTGTCTAAACTTTCTTTTCGATCCGAGTCGGGCAGGGTTTAAGCGGACGACGACAAACCCGATTACGTCAACGTCCCGCGCATCTGGATCTCCCGCTCATCTCCGTGGTCATCTCCGTGTCTTTCAGGGTCCTACGATTTTCTTTTAAGATTTTTCCAGTGCCAGAAATCTGTCCAAATTCTCCAAATTCTCCAGAATCTCAGAATCTCCAGAATCTCAAAATCTCCAGAATCTCAGAATCTCTCCATTTCGCCATGTCTCACTCCAAGACCGAAGCACAGACAGAGCAAAAGAAATCCTCGCATTAGTCATTCGCCCAGAGGATCTCACCACTTTCTCGATGCTCGTGTCGAATGCTCGTCCCATCGCCCACCTTCCCCGTTCCTTTCCCCGTTCCCCACTATTTTCTACCGACTACCCTACTATTTTTAACCGTATCACCCCACTGGGGTCACCGGTAGGCCCACCCTAAAATTCAGCCGGTCAGCCTACAGCTCCGGTCACCAGCTCTCGCGTACACCAACCACCTCTCTGTCTAAGCCCTACCCCCATTGCTAAGCCAGCCCGATGACCTGACTCGCTCCTCCCCTCCCTGACTCTCTCCCTCTGGCTCACCGTGCTGTCGCACTCATTCGTGTGCAGGCACACGCGGTTGCACCTAGCACCCGACCTGTCACTAGCACAACCAGGCCCAACCACACTACCCTTACCTACATACACACAACCCTAATTACATCCACCCAACCACACCCCAACCACACTTGTCCAATGCAGGTGTACTTTCCCCGGGACCTTGTCCACAACAAGCGCGGGTACCTCCTAGGCCAGTCGTTTGCCGAGTGCGTGGTGGTGTGCGAGTGCACCGACACCGCACCGGCACGGCTCCCGCCCCACATCGAAGTGGTGGGGCTGATCAACTTGGACGTGGGCCCGCTCCGCTTCACCAACGACTTCTTGAACCGGTTTCCCTACCTCCCGAGCTCGCTGCCGTGCTTCGTGGTGGTGTTTCTGCCCCCCAACTACAAGAACTTTGAGTATTTTCTGATCCTGCCCATCTTGCTCCAGCTGGTGGGGGCACTCGAGCCCCGGAGCCCCGACGTGGCGAAGATCGCCGCGTTGCCCCTGATGGCGCCCCTGGTGACGCTGTTGGCGAACGAGCCGGTGCTCGATGCTGTGAACACGACGTTGGAGACCCGGAAACGGATCCGGGAGGTGGCGCGGAGGGGGGAGGAGGAGAGCGAGAGCACGGACGGGAGCACCTCCGACTCTGCACAGGCCTCGCCCCCTCCTAGCACAACCACCACGGAGGCGAGCACAGGAACCACCGAGGACACAAGCACAGAGACAAACAAAGAAAGCATTGACACCAACACTACTGATACCAACGTTACCAACATCACCATCACCACCACTGCGACCGCCACCACCACCACCACCACCCCACTCCACACTCCTCCCTCACGTTTCGCGATCGCGGTGCACCACCTCCAGCACGCAACCAGCACCGTGCGCCACCGGCTCCGCCCCCTCGCACGCCACCTGGCACTCGTGCGCCAGCTCGACCTCCGCCTCAGCCAGCTCACCAACCTCCCCGTCCAGTTCGGGTGCTACAAGGGTTGGCTCCTGGTGAAGCTCCCGGTGTTCAACACCAACGTCAACGTCGCCAACTCCAACTACATCAACTTCTACAACGGGTTGTGGCTAGTGTTCAACGACGTGCTCCTCGGGCGGGCCCTCCTCCTCGCCTCCTCCGAGTGGATGCGCGAACTGGGAGGTGCCGACACAGTGGTGCACTTGGTCGACAGCACCCTCTTTGCACACCTCCACCGCTACATCCTGTGGGTGGCCGAACACCACCCGGCCGGGTTCAAATTGAACGACGAGCTTGGGCGGTTTATGGGCGACTTGTACGGGTGGACACTCGGGTGGTGGCGCCACACCGTCGGAGGTGGGTGGTTGGCGCTGGCGGCCATGGCCCCGGCGGCTCTGGTGGTGTGCAGTTTGGGGGCTACCTTTGCCCTCGCCGCCATCATCGACGTGGTGGTGGTGCTTGCACTTCACCTCCGGGTGTTCTACACCATCGCTGCCAAAGTGTACCACCGCCACCTCAAGGTGGTGCTGTCGCTCTTCCAGCTTTTCCAGGGCAAAAAGCACAACGTTCTCCGGCACCGGGTGGACTCTGAGGACTACGAGACCGACCAGTTGCTCATGGGCACGCTCATGGCAGTGGTGTTGGTTCTCCTCTTGCCCACGGTGCTTGCGTTCTACTGGTTGTTCTTTGTTGCCTACGGGTTGGTGCTTGTGGCCGTCAACGCGCTCGAGGACGTCCAGACGGTGCTCAACTGCTTGCCGTTGTTTCCGGGGCTTCTCAAGGTCAAGAACCTGAGCCGGTTGCAGGGCGGCGTCACGTTTGGGTTCTTGGGGTTCCAGGGGTCGACGCTGTTTGTCAGCTTGGAGAACAAGGCCCTCGGGTGGGGCGAGATTTTCCGGTACTTTCCCCGATTGTTTGCGCGGTACAACGCCCGAGAGATCCTTCGCGGCTTTCTCTGGGGCGAGCCGTTTGAGAAGCGCGATTTGAGCCAGGTGTTGGCAAATTACTTGATGTTCCCCGAAGAGGCGGTGGATATCGGGGAAAATAGCATACAAAAATAGCATAGAATAGAGGAATGTCCGAAGAGAGTAAAGGAATTTTTCCAAGGGATGTATGTGGGCTGTTTTGTAGATCGTGAAATGAAGATGATTTCATGCATGACAGGATTTTCGGAAAATCTACAAAAAATATTTAAAGAAGGTTTGGGGGTGAAACGTGTTCGCCAAGTAATGCTGGAATGTTGCCGTTTTTCGTGTTTAAATTGTGGTGTAATCTCCAGCTTTGTAAGTCATTTCGCGGGCCATCCTTTTCTCAGTTTAGTCTTCTGACTCTTTTTGGTGATGGGTAAGAACCTTGCCACACTCGATCCTTGGTTCCCTTACTTTATTCACCCTCTGTGAGTTGATATCTCGATCCTTCAACCGTCTTAACGCTCTTGCTTGAAACCCCCACGCACTCTGGACGTACTGCTTCGTTAACTGCTGCCCAAAACGACCCCACCAAACACGGCAACCACAAACGATCACTGCTCCCCTGCTTCTCATCTCAGCGCCCATTCTCTTGTCCTTCGCTGCCGATCCTGCTACCTCCCCGGAACAATGCCGGAAAAACCATTCCGGAGAAACACTCTGCACCTCCCATAGAATATCCGATAATAACACCCCTGCTCACCGTGAAACGACGATCTACGAAGCCTTCCTGCGCCACGCACGATGTGTGCGAGTAACGCCAATCAGGGACAGAGTTCAAGCCGACACCGGACGGCGACCGCGACAACAATGGACCCAACATGCCCCGACAACAGCTGCTCAGACAATGAGAAACTTTTTCAGACACGGGCCACCATTGCGTATCCGCCGCTTCGCCGCGTGGCAACGGTTTTCTAGAAGCGGGGCCACCGGGGCTTAGGATCCGCAAGACCAGAAAACCTGGGGGACCCTCGAAACCCCGGCTAAAATTACCATTTTCACCCCACCTTTGCAAATCCTGCGATTGACGAGTGAAAAAGCGACAATGACCTCCAAACACCATGGTTAACATCCTCGGTGTTAGCCACGGCGCTAAACCCGCGTTTTTAGCGGCTTCCCCACTGCTTATCTGGCCCCACCCGTTCTCGCTTGCGTTGCCTCAACGAAGAAAAACTCCGAGATCGTCGACAAAGACAATGGCCGCGAAGTTTCGGAGTTATCAGGGAAAAAAAAGGCGTCACCGGGTAGAGAATGACGCGATATTACCCCTACTTGGCCGGTTCCGCCGCCGCCAGCGTCCTTGCTCGATTTTTCACCGGTATCGCTACCACCTGCGGTTTTGCCCACGCCGGTCCGGCCCATCTCCGGCATAGAGTCGCGATACCCCAGAATTATAAGAGGTGGTGTGTTGGCAATCATCTGTAACTGCTGTCGGTGGCCACTTCTTCAATTGCCCCGTTTTAATTGTATTAATCCGTTCCCGATGCTTATCCTTTCCGACGCCCAGGTCAACAGCTACCTCGACTCCCACTTGTCGCAGCAACTGCTCTTGGAGCTGTTCATCCCGCACTTGACCCGGTCGCTCGAGACCTACGGACAAAACCCCGACGGGATTGTCCCCCCCAGAGTCGTCCAGACCTCCAACCTCCCCGGTTGTGACACCACCCATCTCTACATGCCGTGCATTTCCCCCGATGAGGTGGGGATCAAGGTGATCTCCGGCGGGCCGGGCAACAACGCCAAGGGCGTGGGGTTTGCGGGGTGCGTGCTCGTGCTTGACGAGCAGACCGGTGAGGCCCGTGCCCTCGTAAATGCTGCTTCGTTGACAGCCTTCCGCACGGCACTTGCAGCGATGATCGGGGCCACGAAGGTGGTGCCTGTGAGCGAGCAGGTGGACGAAATCGCCGTGTTTGGCGTGGGCCGCCAGGCCGAGTGGCACGTGAAGCTCGCGTTGCTCTTGTACCCGCTGATTTCGCGGGTTTGCATCTACAACCGCACGGCTGCAAATGCCGAGAAGTTGGCCGGCTCCTTGAGGGAACTGGCCCAGGTGAAGGCCCACGGGCCTGTTGAATTTACCACCGGGCTGTTTGCCGACGCCCAGAAGGCGCAGATGCCCGCACGGCTCGTGTTTGGCTGCTGCCCGCTGACGGAACCCGTCATTTTGGAGTCCATGCTCGCCCCGAAGGTGTTTGTGTCATTGATTGGCTCCTACAAGCCCCACATGATCGAGCTTGACTTGGCTGTGGTGAAAAAGGTGGTGGCCAACGGGCCCATTATCGTCGACTCAAAGGACCACTGCTTGCACGAGCTGGGCGAGCTCATCCAGGGCCAGGTCGAGAAGAGCCAGCTCGTGGAGCTTACAGAGTTGGCGGCCGACACCTTTGCCAACCAGCCGGTGGTGGTGCAAAAGCTCGTCGGGTTGCTGATCATGGACTTGAGCATGGCCAAGTACATTGTCGACCACACCGACGGAGCAGGCACCGAGGTGGCGTTTTAACCGCGCATTACACTATCTAATTATCTCGGAATATATACCGCTTGGGCGGAGCCCATTGTAGTGCCCATCGAGCAGCTGGGTGGAATGTCCCACTCAAGAATGTCGACAATGGACGGGTTTATCCGGAACCACCGCCATTCCCGAGCTAAACCCCGGACAAAATATGCGTGCGGGGCAGCCCAACAAAGCAGATCAACCCCCGACACTCGAGTGTTTCGTTCCCTCGTCTGCCGTGCCGCCACTGCGTTTACGGAAACCCTCCTTAACCAATGGCGTCACTGAGGTATTTTCTACCACGGTTGCCGTAGCAATCCCACGTTTGACACATTCCCGTGGCAATGGCCGGCATGGGGCGTTACACTTTTCCGCAGCCAAGGCGGTGATGACCTGATGCTGTGACTTCGGTGCTTGCCAAGACAAAGTGGGTCGATACTGAATCTGGACAAGATCTGTTGCCGGGCCAACACATCACGGGAACAGGCTCACAACGGTGGCCGGCGGCAAACGCCGTTACGGGGGTGGCCCAAACGCCGGGCGCACCATCCAACGAGCCCCCTGAATTTGTAGTTCGCTAACAAGTCGCAAACAAGTCGCCATTAACCCATCGTGGGAGTGGTGCTTCTGGAGTTAAGCGGAGTTCTCCAACGCACACCGGGGGAGGCAGTTTGCAGAGCCGTGCCTGAGAAACGGGCACTCTACGGCGGGCCACCGCGTCCATATCCCGATGAAACCTGATAATATCAATGGCACGCCAGTGTTACCTGACAAGCTGTTCCGCAATAATACAATTTGTCAGCGGGCGGAAGTGAACGTGACACACGGCGAAACCCTACCTGGAAATAGAACGGTTGCCAGGGGGCACACGGGAGCCCAGGGTGGGGCCTGGCACTGCCTCGTGGCTGGCTGCAACAGCCCCATGCCCGCTGGCCACACCGCGTCCCTGGCAACCAAACCAGCGAAGGTCCGGGTAGCAAACGCCGTGCCGTCTATTCTGGCCTCCGCCAATTTCACCTCTGTCTTCCCACGCTGTTTCAGGCCCCCGTTGCGGGCATACCCACGGAACACAATCGCGCAATGGCTCGTTTATTTTCTTCGTTAGTCGTGAATACCCTCGTAATTAGCACGGTTTCCACACTGCCAGCGCCGGACACTCGGCGCCCTCGGGTAACAATTGACGCCTCAATCGCACCACGCCGTGCAAGAGCCGTTCAAGCTCGCGGTGGTCGCCCTCGTCGTGCGCCAAGGCGAGTTGTTGCACCACGGCGGTCTCCAACGCCTGCGCCAACATCACCTGCTGCGCCTTGGGCACCTGGGGCTGCCACGGCTTGTATTTGATCGAGAGACGTTTGATGTTTGGTGACGGCACCGCCTTAGCCACCGCCAAGAAGAGTCGTGCCAACCCCAAAACCTCATGGTGCTCACAAATCTTGGCCGCGACACGACCCAGCACCTCCGATCGCGAGGCCTCAAAGATGAGGAACGCCAGCCGGAGCAGCACCTGGGCCACGTAGTAGAGCTCGTCGTGGTCGCGGATGTAGTCGAAGTGGTACTTCCACACAATCCGCTCAAAGAACGGCGAGAGCTGGCCCTTTTTTATGAGGGCCAAATAAGTGCCCATGTTTTGTTTGAGGTTTTTAATGATAGTGAGGGGGCGGTCGAGATCGTCCCATTTCTTGAGAAGAACAATATCAAACTGCGAATGCTGCAACGGCGTCCACCATGCGAAGTGGCTGCGGGTGTCTAGTAGTGCAGGGACCGTTTCAGGGTGGCGTAGGCTGGGATTCAACACGATGTCGGTGAGGATCTGCGGAGTGAGCACCTCGTGGGAGGAGAGGAGGGCGATAAGCTGACGGAGCCGCAGCTCTTCCCGGACGCGTTTCACGTACTTGGAAAGGTCCTTGGGGGGTAGCAGAAGCAACTCGGCGTCCGCAGCGGGCGCCAGCAACAGCAGCACGAGGCTCAGCAAGTAGTTCTTGTACTGGCCCGCTCCTGGAGGTTGCGGGTGGATCTCGGAGGAGGAGGGTTTCAGGAGGAGGTTGAGTGCCTCAGCCAAGAATGCGGGGTCGGCCTGTTTGTGGGCGAGCCTGGTCGCGAGGACAGGCACCCGTGAGCGTAGCATCGGGGGTAGGCGTTTCATGCCGTTGGTTGAGAGCCAGATGGTTTGGTCGTTGTTGCGATAGTGGCGTGGCGAGCGTACTGTATATAAGGTGATGGGAGGAGGAGGGACGGAGGGAGGAACGGAGGAGGAGTGGAGGGAGGAATGGAGGGCACTGCAAGGGAACAAGCAAGAGAAACGGAAATAGGGGATGAGGGGTTTAGCAATAGTAAAAAGCAATGAGCGGGGACTTCTATTATTCAGACTCTTTCAAAGTGTCTGTCAAACCCCGACCATCTGTGCGACGGCGGGGAGCTGGGGTTAGGAACAGGGTTCAGCCAGGTTACACGATCCCTAGGTTTAACAGCCCACAAATGCGTCAAGGGTTTAGTCTGTGGGGTCGTAGTGTATAGGGCCGATCCTTGGACAACCAATGATCATTCGGTGACAAGCCACCTGAAGGGCGGGAGCGGCTAGCTCGGGAACAACTGAAGCAAAAGGGACCCTCTAAAAGCTTCTTGTCACACCGTTCACCACTCACAATACGGTTAAACCCACTTTCCAACCCGGAGAACGGAGTAATTACTACACATACGTCCGTTCTCCCAATCCGGACTATAATTAGATACCACTAACCAAGCCGGTGGCTTACACTACCGTGGCTTTATTTTCCACGTCACGTCCCACCTTTCCACCACACACCCGACCGCCTCAACCTCCCACGTCCCCTGTCTGCGTTTACCCAACACTTGCCCTCCTCTCCCACTACCCTGCCCGGGCTACACCTCGTTTTACCCAGGTTTGTGTCGTTCTCTACACGAGTTTCCCATCGCCCTCGTATTTTTGGAAGCACTACCGTTTTAACCAAGCCCACAGCACGAACGGAAGTAGACCCACCGACGCCCGGCCATTGTCTGACGGGAGTCGCTCATTGTCTCACTGTGATCTGAAACGATCGGCTCGGCGACTGGTCTCTTGGTTGCCGGCAGATGAAACGACGCCATCAGGTGGCTGAAACGACCACTATGGGCTCAACGGTCGTCGCGTTTCGATTGCCTGTTTAGTCGACGCCAACGCAAATATTTTTTGGAACGACGTCTTGTGTCACCGGCTCCAAGCCCGCCAACGTTAAATTACTGTAGGCGAGGTACCCCGTCTATTGTCCGGATATTTTGTCGTTGCCTCGAAACCAATTGCCTTGATTGGGATTTCGCTGCACCGGAGATAACCTGTACCTGACGGAGATTGACCAGTTTTGCGGGGATAGCGTGTGATGGTGACATATACGATCAGGGCGGGCTCAGGTACACCAGACGTACCAGTAATGCACGGCAAAACGGCACATTGTTCTGCTCACGCACTCCCCAGGTGGATCGCCCATGGACCGGCCACTAAACCACGATTATTTTGGCGGTTGCTATTGTCGAGTTGCCGGGAAAAAAGCCGCCCCAGTGGGCATCGGCTATTGTCCAAGCATCGGTTACCGCTGGGCGGGCTTGTAGCAGTAGTGGTTATGGCGTCCTATATGTGGGCAGTTTTAGAAGCACCAACCCATAATTAGAAACAGCCAAAACAAGCACATAAGCACAGAAAAAATGCTACCAAACCCACCAGCCTTGCACCAATAAAGGTACGGTAACTTGGTGCAAATTCAACATTTACGTCCCGAGTTCCGATATGGAGGGTGTGGCAGCCAGCTTTGTGACCGTCAAGTGCAGGTTACGAGCGACGACGAGGTAAGGGGAGCCTGAGGCTGGCCGGTGCGGGGAAAACCTAAAAGTAGGGGAGAAGCTTATTTCCAACGGTGTGGGGACGTGCTCGTTTGAATAGCCGTGGCTAGTCGTTGTGGGTGACGCTTTCGAAATACGAATTTCACGGCAACATGACACAAAATTGACACAATTGATATTTTCTCATTGCAAAAGCCGATTGCCCCCGATTGTCTGGTGGAGTTGCCGAGTATGCCAAGGCTGATGAATAAGCGGAGCAACGGCGTCTTTGTTCTCTTTTGTTGGCCCTATGTTTGTTCAAACCGTTGGGTGGGGCTTAGGGCTCAAGGCCAGACCTCTTTTTCCATTATACCAAGGCATCGCCACGTAATTGTGCGGTGCCAAGTTAACTTCGCTTATAATCAAGTAGTAATTAGGTTGAGTGTAATTAGACTATAACTGGCTTTGTGGGGCAGGGCGGTGTCGCTGCGAAGACACTCCCAGATGTCATCGCACCGTTGTTAAAGCCTATTTGCATTAGTGATCGGCACGGCTGTTCCCCACAAGACCCTGCCATCACCCCACGATTTAGTCGTGTGAGAGGGTCTGATATGGCGCGAAGACACATCTGCAAAGGTAAAAGTAACCTCTTAAGAACACTCATGGGAGCAAAACATGTCTACAGGTGTACCAATATTTGCAAGTTTACAGCTTTTTCCTGGGTTACGAGATATTGGCTTTGTGGTCTACTTTACAGTCACAGGACGTTATCAGCCGCGCAAAAGCAACTTGTTACCAGGGTGAAGGGACGAACGGCTTAGTGAATTTAGATCCGAGCTCCTGAATTTCATGACGGTGCAGACAGTGATCCAGACGACTTACCTAAGTATGTCGTATAATTAACTTTTGGTTCGGGTGACTTATCACATGAGGCAAGCAAACCTGCCCGCTCAGACACGAAAATGAAACAAACCTCGTGTACTTTTTGCTTTTCGCATCCACTCTCTACTTCAACTCAGTGCTGCCCTCCAAATGCAACCTTCGTCCCAATGCGGCAGGTTACATCGGACGATGCCCAAATCGGGATTGATTCCGGTGGCAAGAGCAACGGTGTAGCACACTTTTCAAAAAACACCGAAGGGAGCGCCACAGTTTGAACACACACCACACCAACACTCTCACACCCCACTATTACGCTTCCAACCAACACTCCGCTCATCCAATACCACAATCCCTCGACCTCCCTGAGCAATTTCCCTGCACTAAATCACCGTTTTCGGTCAAGCGCGCTTAGTCAGCCAGGTATAAAACCAACTCAAACTGTGGAGCATCGTTGCTGGATACCACAAGAGACGGAAGCGCTCATGGACCAAGATTACGCAGCCGCCGAGGCGGAGGATCAGGTGTTGTTGCAGCAGCAGCAAGATGACCATAAGACCCGCCACTGGACCCGCCGGCCACTGGTGCTTTTAGTGTGTATCGTGGTATTTTTGCTCACGTTCGGTACCACCCTGGGCGAGCTGGTCCGCCAGGTGATCACTTACAAGTTGGCGTGTGCGGGTTTGGGGCTCAAACACGGGGTGTGCGACGCGAAACAGGCGCAGATGGTCGTGTCTAATCTTCAAATGGGGTATCTGATGTGTATGGGGGGAATAGGCTCGATGGCAGCAGCCAAAGTGGGCCCGTTGCTGGACCAGTACGGTCGCCGCAAGGTGTTGATTGGGGTTTTGTTGTTCCTCGTGCTCGGGAGAACGTGTAAATTCTTGGTGATGACCTCTTACGATAAGCTCAACTTCCCGTTGATGATTGCCCTGGAGGTGATCACTAATCTCGGGGGCGGGCCCATCGGGACCATCACCATTGTTAACTGCTACATCAGCGATGTGGTACCGGCGGCCGACCGAATTTTTTCGTTAGGCTTCTCGATTGCCGGTTTATTTATTGGTGCCAGTCTAGGCCCTGTTGCTGGTAACTTGATCCTTAAATGGGTCCAGGGGGACTCAGCAAACATTTCCACCGGGCTCATGGACCAGGTGGTAGAGAAGCTGACGTTCATCCCCCTCAGATTTGAGCTTGGGGTGCTCTATATGGCGGTTCTCTACGTGGTCCTTTGGCTCCCCGAGCTGCGATCCAAGGCTAACCGCACGAAGGCCCGGACCAACTCGCGTACCAACTACGGCACTCTTTCCCGACTGGATTCGTTTGTCCTGAAGGCACTGGCAGAGTCGGTTGCCGTGTCCGAGGAGTTCCAGCCGTGGTACCATCGTGCCAAGGGCCACATGAACCCATTCAGCGCCCTCAGAGTACTCTGGATTCCGCGGGAATTCCGTCCCGCGCAAACCATCAAGCGCGATCGGGTGGTGGTGGTGTGGTTGATCATCTGTGACATTGTGATGACCGTCTTTTCCATGAGTGCCATGGAAATCTACATCCTTTATGGGTTGTATCGTTTCCAATGGACGTCTCTCGACATTGGTCATCTTTTGGCTGCCATATGCGCATCCAAGGCATTGGTGTTGCTCGTGGTGCTGCCACTCTTGAACAAGAAGGTGTTTCCACGGATCGGGTTGCGTCCCAACAAAAACCAGTACGACCTCATTGACTTCATCTTGGTGTTTATGGGTATTTCAGTAGACGCGCTCGCCTTCACGATGCTCTATTTTGCCGACTCCACCAATCAGTTCTTCGCTGTTCTTATCGTGACCCTGGCGGGTGTACTTGCCCTGCCTGCGATCAACTCGTCGGTAATAAAGTTTTACCCGTCACTGAAGATAGGCGAGGTGTTTGGCGCGTTGTCGGTTCTCAAGACACTCGCGACATTTGTCGGGCCTCTCACGTTCTTGTCGATATACAAGTTTTCACTCGCCCAATTCGACAACCCGGGGCTAGTCTTCTTCTTCTTCGCCTTTGGGTTTGGCTTTTGTGCTCTCTCCCAGATCCCGATCCGCCGGATGATGCATTTTTAGGATAATAGACGAATAATTGGGATATATTGATTTACCCCAGTGGAGAGGGTGCATTGAATTAGCTGCATCTAAACGACCACAGGTTTCTCTTTCGTCCCTTTTCATCCACCATTAATTTAGACTATTACTGGAGTCAAAATAAACTTTCAATACTTCTCAAAGGGGGATACGGCTGGGGTTCACATGATGGTTCACTTGCAGCCAGGCGGGATCAACCTAAGCGTATATGTTTCGCGCTAATGGTCTGCTTTGTGACAGTACCCTGCATGGTCGGTTTTCTCCCTCGTGGTAAGACCGACGACAGCCGGGCCAGAACCTGGCCGGTGTTGCCGAGATAACAAGTACGTTACCGTCACTGCGACAGCAGTTTGTGGTGCTTTTTTAGTGTCCTGGCCCGTTTCAGTTTATTTTAAAGTTTAGCTTTTTAGATTTGCCGCGGTGAGGACAGTCTTTGTGTCACTACCAGGGGGTCGTCTAGCGACAACGACATTGATGAGCACAATGTGCTGCCGAGTGGAGTGGAACACCGTTCTTCCTAAGTCAGTTTGCTGGCCAAATCGTATTTACCCACGTTTTTGTAAATAATGTGGCTGCAACTGGACCGGTCCGGGGTTAAGCGGACTAGACCTTAAGCGCAATCATGATGTCAACCTCTATTACGGATATGTGGATCACCGGGCATCGTATTTTGTCGGCTTCCAAATGCACCAGTGGTGACCATCCCGAAATCACGGGTCTTGTTTGTGGTGCACGGGCGGTGTGCCAACGGCTTTTTTCCTGGAAGAAGTATGGTTGCCGAATTCGGCGGCCGGAGTTATTGCTAGGCCAATTGTGTGGCGGTTCACCCTACACAGTCTTTCTGCGTCGCCAATCCTTTGTCGGAATAGTGAAGCGATTGTTCAAACTCACTTTTTAATTTTTATGTCGCAGCCCGCCTTGGTTGACAGTAACCATAATATTATTTTCTTCAAATTTAAAAAAGCCAGTAACCAGTGTCAGCCGCCGTACTGACCACTCGCGGGGTGCTTGTAGTATTACGTCGCCGGATTGCAGTGCCAGATGCCCCCAATCACCGACAATAGGAAAATCCCGGACTTCCATCGCCTCGAAATCGGTCCGAAAATGTACGTTATACAACCACTGGTACCCACACTTCGTATTCGGGGAATCGTGGGTCATGTAGCCCACACCTACGAAAGCTTATTTGGGGCGACGAACTCAGCACCGAAGGGAGTAAGGATAATTCGATTGCTCAGCGAAGACAGATCTGAGATCATCCTACTGTCATCATTGCTTTTCCCCACAACCGAGGCATTGTGCATAAGATACTGTGCCCGTGGTGACGAGACAGTCTCGCAGCCGGCTAGTCCCCTAGTTGAGCAACATGAAAAATTTTGCTGCACTTAGTGGTAGGTGATCGATAATTGGGGTGGCGTAACCACGGTACATGAGTTACAGGGAAGGCGAAGAAGATCAAACCACATGGACTTTAGCGATGCAAGCGCCTGCTGCAAATCGCGTCAAGTCGACTAACTACGTAGCCTCGCCAGCCACTATGTGGCATGCGTAGTCGAAACCTAGTAAATAAAGTTGACAGCTGGTGACGTAAATGTCCGGCAAGTTAAAATGGCCGTGAAATTATGCCGTTATGGGGCATTCGGGCCGCGGGTTAGTTGGGTTGTAATGGTGAGTGCCAATTGTAATAACGGGATCTCACCACACCTGGCCCCATTCCCCACAGTTTAACCTTATTTGCCCCTATACTGCCCCCTAAAAAAGAAGATCCGTGCCGTTTTCCGACCCCCGTCAATCCCTGGATTTCCTAATGTAGCCTCATCGCCCAGCGTGCCCCTACCAGCCGGCCCTGAACCCAATGCCCTCGCTTAGCCCTGTCAAAGCCGTTCCTCTGGGCCGACCAAAAACGTGCTTGGTTGTATGCACTCCCACTACCGTTACGTGAGACAAACCAACTCTAAATTTATCCCAGGTTAAACCACCACCAAGAGCACCATGAGTGAAAGCCAGCCGTTGTTGGGCCAGGCGGTCGGCGGGACCGCCTCCCGCCCGCACAAGCTCTGGAAGTTTGTCGCGTTGGTCGCCCTGCTTATGTGTATCGTTCTCACGGTCTTGTTAGCCACCACCAAGGCCCACGACCCGAGTCGCGCCCACTTCAACGTGCCCAAAACAAAGAAAAACGTGATCTTCATGGTCACCGATGGCATGGGGCCGGCGCTGTTGCTGTTGGCGCGTTCGTTCCGCCAGCACCGCGACTCTTTGCCCCTCGACAACGTACTTACCATCGATCGCTTCCTCATTGGGCTGTCGCGCACCCGGTCGAGCTCGTCCCTCGTGACCGACCTGGCTGCTGGGGCAACCGCGTTTTCGTGCGCACTCAAGTCATACAACGGAGCTATCGGTGTTTCTCCCGATAAGCAACCGTGTGGTACTATTCTCGAGGCGCTTAAGTTACAAGGCTACAAGACCGGGCTCGTGGTGACCACTCGGATCACCGATGCTACTCCCGGCGCGTTCTCCGCCCACGTAAACTACCGGTCCCAGGAGGACCAGATCGCCGAGCAACAGCTCTGGCTGCCCCTGTTCAACCAGCTGATGGTAGACTTGATGATCGGGGGTGGTCGTTGCCACTTTTTGCCGCTCTCCGCGGGTGGTTGTCGGTCTGACTCACGTGACCTTGTCCACGAGGCTAAGGCGCATGGCTGGCACTACTTTGGGGACCGTCGCGGCTTTGACAAGGTGTACCACAACGACACCGTGAGCTTGCCGTTGCTCGGCCTCGTTGCGGACACCGACATCCCCTACGATGTCGACCGAAAGGCGTCCGAGTACCCCTCGCTTAAGGAACAGGTTCAGTTGGCGTTGCGAGCCCTCACCGATGCAACCCGGGATCTGGACCAGGGCTTCTTTCTCATGATCGAGGGGTCTCGAATCGACCACGCAGGCCACCACAATGATGCGGCAGCGCAGGTGCGCGAGGTGCTTGCGTACGACGAGGCCCTCGCCGAGGTGATTGACTACATCGACAACCTGGAGACCGACACCGTCATGGTCTCGACCCTGGACCACGAAACCGGTGGGCTCGTAACCGCGCGTCAGGTGCTGCCTGGGTACCCCGACTACCTCTGGTACCCCCAGGTGCTCCTTGACGCTACCCACTCGGGTGAGTACGTGTCGTCGCTCCTTTTCACCGAGGGCAAGAAGGACGCCAAGCATGTCAAGAAGGTGGTGGCGGCCCACTTGGGCATCCACGACCTCACCAAGGACGAGGTGGCCAAGATCGTAGATGCTTTGGACTACCCGGGTCTGTTGTTGTACACGCTCAACGACTTGGTGTCTGTGCGGCTGCAAACTGGTTGGACCACACACGGTCACCTGGCGGTGGATGTGAATATTTACGGTCACTCGAACGCCCGTTGGCTCCAGTATCACTTGGATGCTCTCAGAGGTAATCACGAGAACATTGAAATTGGCAGCTTTATGGAGCGTATTACCGGAGCAAACTTGCTGGAAATTACGACGATGGTGAAGCACGCAGACCACAAACCGAGACATGCACGGGCGGCTAGTGTCGGGGACGGCTACCACGAGAATATTTAGGGGTAAGTACAGCATTAGAATAAATTAGAGTATCTCGATTCTAGGCACGCGTTTTTGTGTAACTTATTTACCAAAAATAGGGAAACGTCAACCGATTACAGTGAGAAATAAGGTTCGTAAGATTTTTGAGGGCCGCCTCGAGCGCAACTACGAGGGAAGGTAGAAAAGCCCTGCCGTCGGACATTTAGTCTCATGACACTAGACATGAGGCCGAGGTTTAACGTTATCCGATAAGTTTTGCAGCTGAACTGAAATTGGACCCGACTACTGCGACACGAACGAGAAAATTAAGGGGAACAACAAGGTCAATCGTGGACAAGATCTTGTAGATTTTGTGCCACGAAAGCAATCTCCAGAAGTAGTGGATCTGCATTCAAATTGGGATGATGCTACACGAGAAGTAAGGGGTCAACTCGAAGCGAGCAACGGGACAGACATTTCACGCAATCTACGAGTCTGAAAATCATTTACTTTATCAATTGAGTTACATCACACATTAAAAAAGGTTGTTAAGCCAGCCGAAAAGACCTCCCCGGTTGTTGCCAAAAAGGTTGCCAAAAAGGCCTCTCAGGCCACCCTGAGATTGGTTTTGAGGCTGGTTCGTGGGCTGGGGTTGTTGTGTCGGCTGCGTAGGTTGAGCTTCTTCCGTAGGCTGGGGTTGTTCAGCAGTTTGCTCTTGAGATTGGGATTCAGACGGTTGGCCCTCGTTTTGAGGCTCTTCCGTAGGCTGGGGCTCAGCGGTCGGCTGAGCCTGTTCAGGCTCCTGAGAAGGCTGCGGCTGCTCAGTAGACTGAGGCTTGTCCTCGTCTTGGCTCAGACTCTCGGTCTCGGTCAGATTGTTCAGGCTCTCATCACCAAGGTCAACACCATTGCGCTGGCCCTGAGGAGCAATGTAGCCAGGAACCGACTTGGGATCGGGAACAGCAGCCTCCTGAGACAACTTGGGACCAATAGCACCCCAGATGTCACCACCGTTGGCGAGAATCTTCGGACCAATGTCGAAGCCCAACCACGAGGAAAGCGTCGAAACAACCAAGGGGAAAAGCGTCGGGTCCGTACCGGGGATCAAGAAGTTGGTCAACCGGTCAGTACGCTTGCAACCACGAGTTCTGGGGGCAACGCCGTTCAAACGGTCGTCCATGAACTTGTAGGCGGCAGGCAAGCCGGTGAAGAAAGTGGTGAAGTGGAATCCAGTCAAATCCACATTGAACTCCAAGGAGCCAACGTTCTGCTGACACCAGAGGTTGTAAATTCTCTCAGGGTTCGAGTTGAAAGGGACAATCTCGTCAAGCTTACCGTGGTACATCATGACAGGGATCTCGGGAACACCTGGGTTCTCTGAGCTGCCCAAGAGACAGTCGTTCAAGATCTTGCGAATCAACGGCAAGTTGAATACGTCCCAGCCGTCCTTAGCCCAACGGAAAGGACCAGTGAAGAAGTTCTGGAGAGTCCAGATGATAGACGAGGGCACCACGCAGAAGTTGTACGCCTGCTGGAAAAACTTGTAGTGCTGGGGGCTGATTTGTTGAACAATCAATTCCTTGACGCCAGGATAGACCGTCTGGAAACCAGCAAGCGCTTGCAAAAGCAAACCTGCGAAGAGCGTACCGTCAATATTACGAGCTACAGCCTCCACGTCGGTTACGACACCACCGCAAGTGGCACCAACCAACTTACCCTTCAAGTCAGGGGCGTATTTAGGCTGAGCAGCAGCGGAAAACATCGTGGGCAACGAACCACCAGAATAGCCCCATTCCACCACTCTAGCGTTCGGCGATACACCATTGTCAGCGGCAAGCACGGCTCTAATGGAATCCAACACAGCATGAGCAGCCATCTTACCCTGAATGAAGGCACCGGAGGGACCCTGGTGGTCGGGAATGACGACATTGTAGCCCTTGTTCAACAACAACTGCACGAACAACATCTCGAGCTGGGTGTTGATAGTCTGAGCCATGGCTCCAAAGAGAATTGAGTACGAAGGAGCACAGTCTTTAGCCAGGGTATCAGTGTACATGTTGTGCGACACCAACTTGTTAGGGTTGGCGTTGAAAGGTTTGAGAAGCGTGGTGACGATCGCAGTGGGGTTGCCTAACTGATCCACCAGTCTCACCAAGTACTGGGTAGCCAGCTCAACTTTGGCTGGCAACAAAATCGACCGAATCGCTGCCGGCGCCGGACGTTGTCTCAAAATGGTTCCCTCGGTAATATTATTCAACCCAGCAGGAACGCGGTAGAACGGGTCCTCCGTAGGCTTCAACGGGGCAATGAGCGCCCCGTAAGCAAGCGACACAAGCAACAAGAGAGAGAGAAGCTGCATGAAGACCACAACCAGACATCTACGTGTTTATATAGCAGTCGATGCTCCGCCGAATAAAGTTAGACGACTCAAAGTATCTTGCTTAGCCGCAGTGCAGCACTAAAACTTGCGCCCGGTTACCCAAAACCATTATTATGCATCAATAACAGCTGATAAGTAAATCCCGCACAACTTTGTGTCGCGCACCGCAATGTTTTGGTAGAACAATCGCTCGATTTGTTTATGTCAAGCTGCCAACGGTCGTCAAATCGTATTTAGTCACCATTCCGTTAGCCGATATGCAGGGAACACACACCCTGCATTTTTTCAGGCACATTCCGAGGTCAAACGTGGGCTCGAGATTGTTATAGGTTCCAGAGAGTTTGCCAAGATATCGGGCATCATCTGGTAACTCCTCGTCTGCTCGCCACAAATGGGATACGAGTAGTGGGTTGATATTTTAACAAAGTGGCCAGTAGTCTGTGGATACTGTCAAATGTTATAAACGGTCTAGACAAGGCTGGTCGGAAAACACATGCTAGTCAGGGGCGATCATCCGGTTGCGTTGCTCCCGAGGATCATTGCCATGGGATTCTGTCCAATCCAGGGAGGGCACCGCCGGATTTAGGCTGTTATTTACAAAGACGTGCATTTGTGTAACTATTGAACCAACCGCGCGTCCAAGTCGCGAAACTCCAGGAGGTCTGAAGGGGTATATTGCTTCTCAATTACCAACCGATAAAGCGGTCCATCCCATGGAAAGTACCAGCCCCCATAGTTCAGTTCCTGTTGCGACTTGTACCACTCGATAAAATCAACCCAAATGTTCATTGTGCGAACAAAGTAGAACTTCACCATCATCGCATGAGTACAATACATGTAGATTATGCCGAGGGCCACGGGGTGTTTTTGGTACACAAGGCGGTAGAATTGAGGCTTGCCGTGTACCAAGAATCCGTATATCGGAAGCTCTGAGTTCAGGTCAACGCATCTGTATACATGGTCATTGAGACAGTAAATAGCTTCAGTGAGGTACTCCTTGTCGACGTCATTGCAAATAGGGTTGCCAAGAAAGTCTAGAAACCGCTGATACAATGGGAGCACGTAAGGCGCCGGATCCATATTTTTGGTAAAAATCACCCGCATCGGAGTGAGCTCAATTAGCGGCCGAGCCACAGTTATAGTTTCGTTGAGACCCTGCACCATCAGTATGTAATCGTTTTTGCAATTGACAAAGTCGACCACAGGCATCATCCGCAATGGGTGGAAGCCAATAATGAAGAACATGAACAGCGACAGCATCACTAGAGCCGCCGAGTTCTGTGGACTACAGATGCCAGCCTGCAATTCTTGTGTGAGTCTGCCTATCTCCAGCACCTGGTGGTTGAAATGGGCGATCAGCTGCTGATACACCACGGGGAGACTCGGGTCGTCGTCAGCTATTGGATTCCCTAGAAGGTAGTTGGGGTTGTGGTGATTGAGGAGGAGCATTCCTGAGTAGGCAAAGATGCTTCGCTTAACAAGCTCCAGGTTCATAAATAGGTCGGGGACTACTTGGGTCCAAATGATTTTCTGGGGATCAAACCTCAGGGCATTATAGTGGCCCTGGGCCCAGATGTCAAAAAAGTGAAGCAACCGGTACTCAAAAATGGAGAGCCCCATCTGACTGGCCACGCTATTGAGCCGTCTCAAGATCGGACTGCTCCTTATCGGGCAATCCAACTCAATTGGTGGGACTATATCTAGAGACTCCTCGAGGGGTACCTGCCCCGTGAACTCATACGCGTCTGTCTCGTCGTAATATGTCCTTAGTGGCTCCTGACCGGTGGACAGATACTCGTATATCGGCTCAAAATCAAGTGGTTGGTACTCGAGATTGATATTTTCCACTCCCGTGGCGACCTGGCTGTCCAAGAGGTCGTCGAGCGCGAGCTGCTCAAACGGCTCGGGTAGTAGCTCTGCCTGGGCAAAGTAGTCATCCACTGGGGAGGCCGTGGACACGGTTTTGGGGCCCCCATCGGGGCTCTCGTTATCGGAATCCGCCGTAAGCGGGGCCGGTTTGTCGGTCCCGTTCATCCCAATGGCTTTGGCAACCATCTTCGGGGCAGGCTTAGAGTCCTTGGTACACTTTTTCACCCTGGAAACGGCCCGGGGCACCGGGTCATACTCACACACCTTGTTCGTAGCAGCACAGTACTCACATCGCGGAGTGGCCTCGTCACACTGGGGTTAGTACGCAACAGGCAAAGCACACGGTGGGATACTCACTTTGATCTTCATCCGCCGACATGAGCTACATGCATTTTTGCGTGGCCGGCCCATAGTTTGGGATACAGCTCGGTGGCAATTGAGCCTTGTTATGGATCGCAATTGCGAGCCCCGGCAACGCACTCGGAAGCAGGGGATGGTGGGGGAGAAAACCCGGAGTAGGCGGACGGATTAGTACGGAATTACAGCGAATTACTAATCGTTGTGGTGATTACGGTGTCTGTCTGAATTGAGTGGATTTTCCGCGTTGTGTCCCCTGACTCGTCTTTTGGTAGTTTCCATCGGGGTTTCCTTTTTTCGTACTCCGAGTGAGTCATATCGTATCCGAGAACGGCTGGACGACGACATGGTGGCAAATGTCTCGCGATGTTGTGGATAAGGAGGCGCAAGGGATGTAGCCTAGAAGAGAGCCAAGAACTTGTTGGAGTCGATGTTCCATTTGTAAAAATTGTGTAAAAGGAAAGAAACTATTGGTGATGCGTTATCGAAAAGAAACAGCGAGACAGGAGGGTTATTGGCGGATAAGGACTTCGCCGTGGCATCTGGAACGGTTAAAGTTTACGAGTGGGGGAGGGGTAACCAGGTGAGAGTTCGGCATAGTAAGCATTGGCACGGCGAGATGACGCTAGACGGGGTGAAATGGAGAGAATTGGTGGGGTACGGCGATTCAATACGTTGAGAGCGTTTGTGGCTAGGCCTCAAAATGCTATGGAGACGAATTCAGGGGCTGGGACCCAAGAACTGGCCAAGTAGGCGGAGACCTATATGCAGTACATCCACAAAGGTCAACTGGGTCCACCAAGTCAGCAATGAAAAACTCATCCATTGGACTCAATTCAGTTTTAGTATCACGTTAGTACCATCGGTAACACAACCTATCATTTATCTGCAGCTGTTGGTCCATTTCCCGCGATAGCACCACTTAGGATGACACCACCGCGACATGACACTAAACCGGCTCCTTTAGCAGCCGTTAAAGATGGCTAAATCAAAAGTTCACACAGGAAAAAGCCGGGTGTCTAGTCTCATATTCTTAACTTCATACCAAACCATCCTAATGACAACTACAAAGTGTTCCATTAACTTTCAGCACCCGGCTGTGTCCCAAACCTACAACCTCATCCCACAACCTCATCCTACAACCTCTCATCTCGCTAGCTCTTCAGTCTCTCTAGTCTCTATTATCATATATTCGTAATCTACATCGACAACACCTTTTTGATCCCGCGAATGACGGTGTCGCGGTCGGGGAAGGCAAAGTCCTCCAACTCCTTGGCGTAGGGAGTGGGCACCTCACACCCAGTGATCCGCTCCACGGGGGCATCCAAGTAGTCGAACCCCTCGGACTCCATGATCTGGGCACAGATCTCGGAACCCACACCGAAGGCAGGGAACCCAGCCTCCACGGTGACCAAGTGGTTGGTCTTCTTGACCGAGTCCACAATGGTGGGCACGTCCAACGGCTTGATGGAACGCAAGTTCACCACCTCACACAGCACGCCGTACTCCTTCTCCATGTGCTCGGCGGCCTGGAGGCAGAAAAGCACCGACCGGGTGTGCGACACAAGGGTCACGTCAGAACCCTCGCGCTCGATCTTGGCCTTGCCAATGGGGAGCACGAAGTCGGAGTCGAGACACTCCTCAGACACCTCAAACTCCTCACCGTACAGGATCTCGTTCTCAAGGAACACCACGGGGTTGGGGTCGCGCACAGCAGCCTTGAAAAGACCACGGTAGTCCTCAGCGGAGTAGGGAGAAACAACCTTCAACCCGGGAATCAGACCGTACCACGCAGCGTAACACTGCGAGTGCTGGGCAGCCACACCGGCAGCAGCACCGTTGGGCCCTCTGAAAGTGATGTTGACGGGCAACTTGCCGCCAGACATGTAGTTGGTCTTACCCGCCGAGTTGATGATCTGGTCAATCGCCTGCATGGCAAAGTTGAACGTCATGAACTCCAAAATGGGCTTCAACCCGGCCATGGCCGCACCGGTGGCAAGACCGGTGAACCCCTGCTCGGTGATGGGGGTGTCAATGACACGCTGGTCGCCAAACCGGTCAAGGAGGCCACGCGAAACCTTGTAAGCACCGTTGTACTGGGCCACTTCCTCACCCATCAAGAACACATCGGGGTCCCGGTCCATTTCCTCGGCAATCGCCGAGTTGAGGGCGTCACGGACGGTGATCTTCTTCGGTCCCAGCAGCAGCAGGGCCATGCGGAGGTGGGGGCGGGCAGCAAGTGCCGCGGGTCTGACCGCGGAAGCAGCCAATTGCGCCGTACGGGCAACCAGGGAGATCGTCATGGTGGTGGTGGGAGGTTGCGGCCTCCGAAATTTTATAGTCGGAGGGGGAGGCTCCGGCATCACGTGACGCGGCCCGGGCGATTAAAGTTGGTACAGGGTGGGAGCGGGTACAGGCGCGGGAAACGGGCGCGGAGAGTGGCTAGGGTGGGTTGTTTAGGGGTGGTGGATCCCGTGGTGGTGTTGTTGAGCGCGTTTCCGGGGCGTGGGGCCGTGGTTTCGGGGGCTCTTCTCGTGAGCCCGGTAGTATAGGTCCATAAGTGGGGCCGGCATGCATGGAAAAGAGGGGAATCAGAGACGAGGTGGAAAGTGGGCACGGGGACTACGGGGCAGGGACGACGACCGTCGGGAGTGGTGGAGTTGAGGGTGTAGAGTGTGCTGGCCAAATTCTGCGGCGACAGCGGGTCTGGGCGTGGCGTGGCGTGGTGGTGGGTGGTGTCGGAAATTTGCGGGGGAATAAGTCCACGATGCGGAGGACGGCGGAGGCAGCAGTAGAGCGGGAGAACGAGGAAACAGAAGAAGGGGAACAAGAAAGGGGGCCAAGAAGATAAGGGGGTGGGTGTCGTAGGGGTTATTGGTGGTCCGGGGGGTTCCGGTAAAAGCAACCACGACCGTTACAACGGCCAAACCGTTTGGCATCGGAGACCGCCCGGTTGAAGCCGGGTAGGCTCGGACATATATGTCAGAGATAGAGGATGGTGATAAAGCGGTGGTGGTGTAGGAGTGGGGTTTGTGGAGGCAGTATTGTAAGAGGTGTCTTACAGTGGTCAGTTCGAAGGTTTGTCAGAGGGATTGGTCAGAGGGATTGCTTGAGTGAGTTTGCCATTGAGGTCGCAAGATTGGCCCAATAATGTCACTGCAGTTGACCAGAAGGTCTGGCTGTGTACCCTCCACCGTGACTGGCGTTGTTTATCTGGTAGTTTCCCCCCAATAAAGGCCCGTCCCTACACCGCAATATATACGCCAACCGGATTTGCCACAAACCCGGGCCAGCCTCGATTGACCCGACAATGGGTGCCAAATCTGCCATATGCGTTTACGGATGAGTCTCGAGAAACACCACTTTGGGCTGGCCCCTCCAACCCCTCAACCGAAGTAAGCGAGAGGTAGCGACGACACAAACAATACACCAGCAATGACACACCGTTTGCGACCCAATTTCTCGCTATATATTCCTCGTTCCTTCTGTTGGGTGCCCAACCCGGGCTTCCCCTCCTATGCATGTCGATGACTCAAGAGTCACCCGGGGAAACCTCACCGGAGGAGTCACCAACGGACCCCCACGGAACCTGACGGAACTCGGGCCAAAGGTGGGAACCCCGGAACCACTCGTACAAAAACCCCATCGCTTAGTCCTTCCACCAATGGCAGCCGAGATAAACCTAGCGAGACACGACTGGCCACCACCACCGCCTGTGCACCGTAGACGCCAAACCAGCTAGTTCAGCCGCACCTATACGCCGCGTGCTACCCGCTGCCTCAGCCGCCCTGCCTCCACATTTCGCGTTCTTCCACTAGCCCCATCCCGCCTCGGCCGGTCCCGGCGCGCAACCGCCGGGTCATCGCACCTACAAAAAGAAGCTAGTCCCAAAGGCACCAGTCGGTCCAACCAATTGAAATGTCTAGTATGCTATTCCGGGCACTGGCCCGCCACGCCCGCTCGCTGCGTGTGCTCCGCTCCGTCCGGTTCTACTCGGCCCCCGCCGAGGCCAAGGAGGAGCCCCCCGTGAACAACATCGTGCTCTCGATGGCAGAGGTGTTGGCAGCCAAAGAGGCGGTCAACCCGTCCAAGGCCACCTGGCTCGACGCTCTCCGGGAGCGCGAAAAAATGTTGGCCCAGGGCAAGACCATTGACAGTTACCTGTTCAATGACCCCAAGACGTACGCTGTCGGGGAGAAGACTCGCCAAGACCTGTTCTCGTTTGTGTCTCTCCCGTTCAAGGATAACAAGTGGCTCTGCGACGCCTACATCAACGCTTTTGGCCGGTTGCGTGTGGGCCAGTTGTTCCAGGACTTGGACGCACTTGCCGGGCGCATTGCCCACCGCCACTGCTCGCCAGCCGAGCCCATGAACGTCACTGCCTCGGTGGACCGGGTTTACATGGTGCGCAAGGTAGATGAGATTTCGAATTACAACTTTGTGTTGGCCGGTGTGTGCACCTGGACGGGCCGGTCGCTGATGGAGATCACCGTGAAGGGGTACGCGTTCGACGGCCCGCTTCCCGAGAACATCACTGAGGAGCTGTTGGCGCAGGAGAACGTGTTCTTGACCGCCGGGTTCACTTTCGTGGCCCGGGACCCCACCACGCACAAGCTGTTTGCCGTGAACCGGTTGTTGCCCATCACCGAGAAGGAGTGGACCGATTACCGCCGGGCCGAGCTGCTGGCAGCGAAGAAGCGGCTTGCGGCCAAGACCCAGCTGATCATTGAGCCCACGGAGATGGAGTCGCAGCTCATCTACAACATGTGGAGACTGACCAAGGCGATGATCCAGCTGGGGAAGCCTGTTCCCAAGCTGACCCAGTTCATGAAAGACACCAAGATGCTGCTGACGCTCATGATGCAGCCCCAGTACCGCAACCGTCACTCGTACATGATCTTTGGTGGCTACCTTTTGCGCCAGCTGTTTGAGTTAGCCTATGTGTGTGCTGGTGACTTTGCCCTGGCCCCGCCGCGGTTTGTGTCGTTGGACTCGACCACCTTCAAGAACCCGGTCCCTGTGGGCTCGGTTCTCTCGATGGACGCGCTGATTGCGTACACCGAGCACTTGCACGACATCTCCATCGAGGGGGTGGGTCCCCTGGACTCTCCGTTCGACTTCAAGCTCCCGGCCGTCAACAAGATCGCCGACAACCCGAACGCATTCCTTCTGGAGCCCGGTACGTTGGTCCAGGTGAAGGTTGATACCAAGATCAAGCCTTTGGACGGTGACAAGCTGAAGGACGCGGGTACCTTCATTTTCTCATTCTTTGTGCCCAAGCTGGAGGAGACTCTGTTTGGCCTGGTGATCCCCCAGCTGTACCTGGAGATGATGACTTACATCGAGGGCCGTCGCCGTGCTTTGGACACCGCCCAGTATGTGGACACCTTGCCCCGTCATGACGAGCACATTGGCTGGCACGACCGGTCCGAGTGCTAACGAGTGCTAATGATTTAATAATACAAGCTAATAGGAGTCAGATTGGTGAAGGTAGCAAGTGGTTGTTCAAGTTCAGAGTTACGTAACCCAATGAACAAAAAACGTAGCGAAGTCTATTATTCTCAAACGCTCCTTTCCCCCCTGCGCTCTCCCCACGATCTCGTTATCAGATTATGTGCCCGCGGTTTACGATAGAGTGGCATATGTACGCGCAATCGTTATGGACCCTTGGTCACTTTATCCAAACGGGGTAAATTGACGGAAAGGGCCATGGCCGTGAACCTGATTTGGATCGACGGGTCCTACCGAGGCAATGGGCAAGGAGAAATGCCAATGGCCGGGATCGGGGCTTACTTCCCTGACAAACGGAAGGGGTACTACGCACCTGTTACGGCTGTCGACAACGTCCACGAGCACCCACCAACCAGCCATCGAACGGAACTTTTGGCACTTTGGAGAATTCTTAAGAAATTGAAGGATGACATTGATGACCATGATTGCTATCGCCCTTCTCGAATTTTCACAGATCTGGCATTTAATGCCCGTTTGGCCAGAGAATACGTTGATTTGCGAATGAAAGGTTATTGTAAAGCAAACGGGCAGCCATTTGCAGACCAAGATCTCGTCAAAAAGAATTGCGAAATGATCGCTGCGATCAATGGACACTATGATCTGCGTTACTGGAGAACTCGTCTTGAGATTACGCATGTTAATAGCCACCGTGGTCATTTTTGTAACGAGAAAGCAGACGACTTGGCTCGGCTTGGTCGAATGGCGATGGAATACGTGTGGAAGGTCAATTTCGATCGGTACAATCGTTTGCGATATGTTGGCTTACACGATCCCCTCCACACCGGTTACGATGAGAAGTCAAACTACCTAACACACCTTCGTCACTTTGTACCAACGTACACAGAGACAGAGTCTGAAGCTAAAAGTGGGCCCGAAGAGTCCAAAGTCTCGCTGTCTGGAAGTGAACCGGAAGAGTCCGAAGACTGGCTGTCTGACAGTCAGCCGGAGGAGTCATGTCAAGCGAGGGCAGCCACGTTACCTGTGCGAGAAAGGTGTCATCAGAGACCGATTGATTCAGATCTCCAGGGGGAATGCATGTCAGGCGAGAAATCTACCAGCAGTGTACTGGAAGGTGCGATAAGTGCGAATTCCGCTGAAGCTCGTGCCAACTCTCTGGAGGTTGGCGGACCCCAGAGTCAACTTTTGACCCCACGAAGTCTGATTGACTCAGACCTTGGTGTTGGTGGTGACCTCCAAAAGCCCGAAGGTTCGAAGGCCGCGAAGGCTCCAAATCACGTCTTCATTTTCGATCGACCGCCCCGAAAGCGGCGTCCGTCCTTTCAGATATCAAAAGAGCTGGAGAATCCAATTCAAGTGTTTATTCCCGATCGACCGCCCCGAAAGCGGCGTGCGTCCATTCAGATATTAAGCGTGGTGGAGCCAGAAACTATTGACGAAGACGAAGAAGCGTCTACTCCAACCCAGCAAAGTCTGGAAGATCAAACAGTTTTGGCATTACGAAAGTTGTGTCTTGAGAGAGAACCAGTAATCAACGACGAAATTCTCATAGGGGCCCGGAAAACGCTACATAAACACACAATGGAAGACTTTGAGAGGTTGTGTGGCCCGGTTGAAACTGGTTTTACGGCCCAGTCAGCAATCTTTGCTCAAACACTTGCTGACTTTCAGCAAATAACTGGTTGGATGCCTTCAGCGGGTCTGAAGTCTTCGAGCCCAACTAAGATGAGCCTTGCAGCACACGCCCACGCTTCAAACGCAGAGACTATGTTCGAATTCAATCAATTGGTACACTAGTTCGTACTTTCTTAACAAATTAACAACCGAAATGACTGAGATACCGTTTGTAGAGAGATCGAAAATTGGGTGAGGGACTTCAATCGCAAGAATAATTGCACCGTTGTTATCTGTCATTTCTGCAGTAGCGAGCGGTGAGATCAGTAAGTTCGTAATCTATTTGTCTCGTTCTCTTGGCTGGCCAATTAAGCGTTTAGCCAGAATTGCGTTAGAAATAGGTATTTGTAAACACATATCTAGGTGACTAGACTTCAGTTGGCAAATCTCGGTGGCATGACACTCATTTTACGAACTAGCAAGGGAGCAGTTTATAGAGTATACGAAGGGTACACTCCCCCAGTGTATGGACTCTCAATAAGATTTGATCTAGGAGGATCAGGAGGAAATTGGATCGAATTTCAATGGTTTATGTTGGCTTCCATATCCCTGATTATGTACCTCACCAAACTCGGTTGCCACCTAATCTCAGGAATGTAAACCCGAAAAGGTTACGCCACCTGCACCCCTTCATATTTTTATACTACGTAGAATAGAGTCTCCCGACTATTGGGATCTGAATGTAATTACATAACCACACGAAAACCATGACTAAGAATGACAAAACTTCCAAACGGTGCCTTCGGCCCCTTGGCTTCTGACTCCGGAGTCGGGTCGCGACAGGTTAGGTACATTAGCAAACTTTGACTCCCACGAACCCTCACGCGCCTTTTGTTCACCTAGGGATCCAATTTAGTCGGAATTAGACGAAACGCGGTGGTTATGTACCTCTGACCCTCATATATATAACCCCATAAGCCTAACGAAAAGGCCATGGGTAAGGGTGACAACATTTGGGTAGACGGTTCGTATCGTGCCAACAGAGACAATAACCAGCTGGCTGGAGTTGGTGTCTACTACGGTGAGGGCGATCCCCGTAACCAAGCCATTCCGCTTTCTCGGCTCGACGACGTTGACAGAAACCCACCAACAAGCCAGCGGGCAGAGTTACACGCTTACCACGAGGGCATGAAAAGTGTTGCTCGTGATCTAGATCGAGGTTATGCAGATGGACCAGCCACAATCCACACCGACTCCCGGTACGCACACAATGTGATGACCGAGTGGGGCCACAGATGGGAGGAAACCGGCTACCGGAAAGCCTCAGGTGGGACTCCCGCCAACCAGGATATTATTAGGGACATGCGAGATACCATGCGTGACATCCATGAGAAATACGACGAGAGAGGCTGGGGTAGTATGCGGTCGAATCTTGTGAAGGGGCACAGTGGGTTAAGAGGTAACGAGGAAGCCGATAAGTTGGCCAGGCAAGGAGCTGATTCGAGAAGCTACAATCTGCATGGAACTGGTTCATATGGTGGTAACAACCTGGATGATTATAATGGTGGTTATAGTCGGGATAATTATGGCAGCTACGATGGCCACGAGCTGTATGGTGAGGACCAGAGCCAATACGACCTGGGTGGCTGGGGTAATGACTCCGACCACTACGGAGGGAACAGCGACTACGACAATAACGACAATTATTCCCACGATGACTACGACCTGGGTGGCTGGGGTAATGACTCCGACCACTACGGAGGGAACAGCGACTACGACAATAGCGACAATTATTCCCACGTTGACTACGACCTGTACAGCTCGTATTGATTGATTTGTGGGATGGAGTGGTTGGTGGAACATCCTTCAGCGGTGGTAAGCATAGATTGCGTTGATGACCTTTGGCCTCATTTTCATTGTACCCAATGGCCCCACGTAAATTTTCTCGAGCCGTGTTTGCCGCCTAGTCCCGTGGTGTCAGAGAGGCAGGTTGAACACGTTGGAGGAGAATTACGTTGAGATCGGCAAGGAGAATGTAGGTATGAGGGTCATAAAGATTGAGCTTCAGGCAGCTGAACGCCTCTGATTACAGTTTCTGTAGTTGATAGTTTGCACCTCGTCAGTGCCTGGCAGGTACCTGCAGCGACAGGTGAATTGAACTCCGTCAGATGTTTAGATAATGAGCTCCGTAAGCTTGAAAGTTATCCCTTTCAGAAATTCACTACCGGAGGTCCCAGGAAAGTGAATTACGATGGATTGTTCACATTCTGTTGCTCTATAAGAATACAACGACACTGCTGGACTAAGTGTAATTCCATACATTTCATTACCAAATGGAGGATAGCGACAAGTCTCTTGAGCGGGTGACTTTATCACCATTCTTCTCCAGGGCGACGAATCTGATGGCTACGGAGAGAATAGCGGTTATGATGCTGGCCAGAACTGGTCCCACGTTGCCGGCTACCATTGATATTTTATAACGCTGATCAATCACTGATCACCCGATATTTTGCTTCCACCGCTTGAACTTACTTTATGATTCCTTATCAAGACTTGAAAACATGTTTAAGCGTTTCCTCAAACTATCGGTCTGGTCAGGCGTACTACGCTTATACCTCTTTCGGTAGCTGACGTGCAACGGTTGGCATCGATACACATGAGCCTCAACCGGACACGGTAATACCTGCCAGCTACAGCCGTCTCGTCAATGCAAAATATTCAGTTCACAACATTTTCAATAGTTTATATAGCGTCGAGCCCCAGTGCGGACGCTATTAGGTGACCTCCCTAGCCGGTGTTCATGCCAAAAGAATACATTTGGGTAGACGGTGCGTGTCGTGGTAACGGGCGTGGCCAATTGTGTATGGCTGGGGTGGGCGTTTATTACGGCGACCTGGACAAAAGGAACCTTTACGCTCCGTTGTTCTACCTTGACACCACCCGGTTCTGGGCTCCCACAAACCAGAGAGCCGAGTTGTGTGCGGTTCGCCAGGCAACGACCAATATTGCGCGAGAGATCGAGCACCAACGGTGTAAACGGCCAGCCTGTATTTACACAGACTCGTTATACGTGTACCGGATAGTCAACAGGTGGGCCAATAAATGGGAACTGAATGGGTGGGTGAAGGCAAATGGCGACCCTGTTGCCAACCAAGACTTGATTAAGGATATCATGGCTAAAGTGGAGAGTATCAATAAGTACTACGAATACCGGGGGTGGACTCCGCTAGTGATCAAACGGGTGAGGGGCCACAGTGGCAATTTAGGCAACGCCAGAGCGGACCAATTGGCCAACTTGGGCGCTGATGCCATGGAGAAGGTTTTAGTACATAAACGCGACGAGTTCCGCAAAATCCACCACTGCTTATTTCAGTTGGTGCCCTGTGACTCGGAAGACTACATGTAATTCTCGTTTAGGTATTGCATTAAACACCAAGCTCGACGACATCTCCTAGACGAAGTGTTCGAAAATGCGACATTTTGCAACCATTACAACACGATATGGTGAGGTGATTGAGGGAATCAACTTCGTAGAAATAACCCCCGAAAAAGATTCTTCGGTGCTGAGAAGGGGCAGTAGAACAATGATATACACCCCCCTCCATTTTATCTCGTAGCCACCACCCCTTGTAACATCGGTTTCGTGCATATGTCGCGCTGCATTGATAAGATGGCCAAATTGATGCGCTCGTGTTTGGAATAAACAACATGGTGGATATCTGGGTCGACGGTTCTTATCGCACTGACCAGAGAGGAGTTCCTCTGGCTGGCATTGGTGTCTATTATGGCCCTGGACACAAATACAATAAGTCTCTAGCTCTCTCAGAGCGGGCTAACGTCGATGAGCTTCGCCCCACAAGCCAGAGGGCCGAGCTTTGCGCTTTCTTGGAGGCTCTACACCACGTATACAATGATATATTGGACAAACAGTTGTGGGAACCGGTGCACATTCACACCGACTCGAAATTTGTGTACGACCTCGTCCACCGATTAGGTCCTAAGTACGAAGCCAACAACTACATCAAAGCCAACGGGCGGACTGTTGTTGATGAGAACGAAGCCCGGAGCATCATGTTTTTTGTTGAGTCCATCAACGACCACTTGCGGACCTACAGGTTTCCTAAGTTGATAGTGAGTTTAGTCGAAGCCCACACGGGGAATGTGGGAAACGAAGCTGCTGATCAGTTGGCGAAGGATGGGGCTAAGAAGATGAGCGAGATGTACCGCACAGGTGAGCTAAAGTTGAGCGAGATGGCTTGGTACCGCAAGCAAACGAGACGGGAGAAGACGAAGGCGAAAAGGCAGAATAAAAAGGTGCTCGAGAGAAAGCGCAAAAGGGCCGAGAAGGGAAGGATCGAGAATTTTGCCAAAGTTCTCGTACTCGCTCTCTTCGCCTATGAGATCAGATGGTTGGCAAAGGAGCTTGGGTGGCTTTGATGGTGCTGGAATTACTGATCGAAGAAGACATTGGCCGGTACGTGGAAGGTTTTAATATTTTATGTATGTAATGCTACATGGAATAGATACAGCGTGTGCATACGGTCAGTGTGAGCCCTGCTGACAATATGTCTCGTGCGGGGATTGAGCTGAGGTGGGTCGATCAATACATAGATGGGATTTCAACTGGTCTACGTGGCGGGTGTGGTATGCGACCACGACGAGAGCCAATTTCCCATGGCGGGACTCGGTGTGTACTACGGGCTGCATGATGAACGCAACAAATACGCGCCCCTAACCTATGTTGATAATATTTTCGAGAACCGACCTTCGACCGAGCGAGCCGAGCTAAGCGCGTTTCGCCAGGCGCTTGCGGACATTGTTGAGGCTATAGAGGCGGGTGAGTGTGTCAAAGCGACCCATGTCTTCATTGAGTCACCATATTGCCTCAAAGTCTTGTCCCAGTTGCAAGATTTGGAAGAGAAGGGCTACAAACGGTCCAACGGCGGATTTGTACGCAATTGCGATATCCTTAGCGAGATCTCGGACTTGCTGGAGGAGATTGGTAAGTACTATAGGCTGCAAAACTGGCGGCTTCTCCGGGTGAGCTCCGCTGGGCCGCTAAACTTTGAAAAGCACCGGGCTAGAACGTTAGCGCGGCTAGGAGCCGATGCAATGGAGGCCTACGAGAAGGGTTTGGGCAAGAATGAGATCACGCTGTACGTTTTCAAAAGGACCCACCTTGATGTGTGCGCGGTTTTCTTAGCTGCTAGCTCCGTGGTTTCTTTTCTCCGCTATTATATTCTCCAGTATCTAGCGTGGGGACTATTGGAGGTTATTTACAACGAACTCGTCGTATGGGGAAGTTTTCGGAAAGTTTTAGGTGTTTGTAAGGGAACTTGCTACATTCAGCTAACGAATGGTACTCATACATTCAGCAGCACGTACGTTCATAGTTAGATATTGTTTCGGGTACCATAGGTAATGCTAGGTTAATCACGAGTATGATATTACTCGCCAAACCACGATGACGTGTTAAGCAGGTGTGTGGAAAGCAAATGGTATTGACACTTCGTCGCGCGAGTGAACAGACAAGCAGAAACTCACGACGGGTGAGTGAAGAGCGAATTCAGGTGAGGCGATCAAAGTCCTCCTATTGACTCAATTCATCATTGAGATGAAAGTACATCCTTTATTCTCATATTATTACCCCCTTAGCATGTTCGTGGATTCAAATCAGGCACGCGCATGAAGAATCGGAAGTGCGTTTCTTTGGATCTCTCAGAGATCCACGGATCACACTTGGTTGCTACTCAAGAGATGTTGGAACAGCATATGTAGCCACAAATACAACACACAGCCCCACTTTTGTGATCATTTAGCCGAGACCCGTGCCTAGACAGTTTGCAGCCGAAATTTCACTCGCTCGTGTCTATCTTGGTTACGAGCGGTACAGAATTTCGAAAAAGCACCACTACTTTTTCGCAAAAAGTAACACCACAGGTATCTTTTGTTTTCTACACCTCTTGCTAATTCATGGCCCCACTCTGAGGTGGAAGGCAATTACGGCCGTCGGAGGACGTTCGGTTTCACCTCCCTGCCGTTTATGCGTGGGTGAACCTTGCAAGGTTGGAAAATCAAACAAGACGAACCACATATGGCACCGAGGTAGTAAACCGCTTTCTAGGTTCCCACCGCTAGGGCGTGAACTCCTTGTAGCGCCTACTCCGTACAACTCCTGGTAGTTAAAGTACCTGCAGTAGGACATCGCTCATAACACACTCGTCTTTGGATTATCACATAAGTATCGTAACAACATCCACAAAATCGGCATGCCCCGTCAGAAAGTTTGGGTTTATGGCACGTTCTCTATTGAGGGCCCAGAAAAGACCCGTTCCGGGGGTGTTGGCTTCTACTACGGCGAAGACGACCTCCGCAATGGAGGTTTCCCCATCGTTGATAAGCTGGAAACTCCTTTAACCATTAATCGGGCACTGTTGTGGGCAGTCAGAGATGCAATGGAGAAGGTTCTCAGGTCCGTACGTGATGGTGATGCTGTCGAACCAGTATCAATTCTCCAGGAGTCGTTATACGTGAGGAATGTGATGACGAAGTGGCGGCGAAACTGGGAGAAGAACGGGTACAAGACGCGATGGGGAAAACCGGTGGCCAACCTCGATTTGATTAAACCGATGCTCGCACAGTACCACGAGCTTCTCAAGTGTTACAGAGAGCGCGGATGGTCCATCCCGCTCGGCTTTGTCTCGAAGGAGAAAAGCGGATACGAGTGCAAGGCAGTCCGAGCCCAGGCCAAACTTGGGATGAAGATGGAGGCCAAGGTCACAGGGAAGCAGGAAGTTTGGGTTGACGGAGCCTGTCGCGGCAACGGACGTGGCAACGTACCTATGTCTGGCATCGGTGTCTACTACGGTGAAGGAGATCCTCGCAACCGAGGTGTTCCGCTTACCAAGGTGGACAACGTGTACAAAAACCGACCCACCAACCAGCGTGCTGAGTTGATAGCTATCCGCGAGGCGTTGAAGGACGCCATGAAGGCGATCGATGCGGGGAAACTTTCTCAGCCCGTTGTAGTTATTTCCGACTCTAAGTACGCCATCAACGCGTTGACGGTGTGGTGCAAGAAGTGGATTGCAAACGGATTCAAAACCACCTACGGCTCGCCCGTGGTCAACCAGGACCTCATTACCTCGATCTTGAGTCTCATGAAGGTGGTGAACTACTACTACAAAGAGAAGGGATGGGACGAGCTAAGGATTGAGCACGTTTCGGGCCACAGTGGCGACAAGGGCAACAATGAGGCCGACAGACTTGCCAACGTCGGGGCCAATGCTATGAAGAACAAGGTGAGCTCGATTCGCTACGCGCAGGAGGTGACCCATTTGGGGCTCATCCAGGCCGGTAACATCGGTCACGTTGAGGCTTAGGTTTTGTAGCTAACGAATGGTGATAGCTAAGTGTAGTGAGGTTTATCAGATAGGCGATTTCATAATTTACGATCACCTGAACTGGCGATAGTGTCCTCCTCGTTAATTTCTCTTCTTCTCATCTCCTCCCATCCCCTCTCATCTCCTCTCAACTCCTCTCTTCTCCTCTCATCTCCTCTCATCTCCTCTCATCTCTGCCCATCCCCTCCTGCATTCTCCCATCCCCTCCTGCTTCCTTCCATCTCTTCTGTTTTCCTCCCATCTCCACAGTCGCGTGGACGCGTTTATGCACGTCATTTGCGTCAAAACAGATCCGTTGCAGTCCCCTAACCATGCTCCTAAAATGGCCACGCTATGTCCCCTGTCGTTGCTATGCGTCTAAATCCAATGGTGCCACCCTGCCCCTGCCCCGCCAGCGCAAATTCGACCAGGTTTCGATGTCGATGCAGGCCAAACTCCACCGGCTTGACCAGAAGTACGGGCTCTTCACCCCACAAGTCAAGTCCGTGGTCGATCTCGGGTACGCTCCTGGGAACTGGTCGCTGTTTGCCAAGAATCGAATGTGCCAGGTGCACAACTTGGCTTCAGCCGACTTCAACAAGAGGTGCCACTTGCTCGGAGTAGACATGCTTTTCTCGGCGCCCCCAGTGCCCGGGATGTCATGTATCCAGGGCAACGTGTTTTCGGAGCTTATCCAGTCTCAGGTTGCCCTCCACTTTGCTCAAATGAACCGCCCCGTCGACCTCATTTTGAGTGATATGGCTACTCCTTTCATGCAAATGACGGGGTTCCACAGCAATACGCACACCCGGCCCTATCTCCGGTTCAACGCCAATCCGGCTCTCAACAAACCCATTATTGACCCAGACAACGCTGCGGTGAATCTTGGAGACGCTGCTTTGCACTTAGCGACCCGGGTGGTGGGCCAGGGTGGGCTGCTCGTGGTGCGAATGAGCCGGCTACGAGAACCGCGACCATCTAGAGACGAGGACGAGTTTTTCGAGCGTTTGGAGGCTCAGTTTGGAAAGGTTGCTGGGGTGGCAGACAACCAAGACCACATCTACATTTGTCAGGACAAGTTGGCACCGCCAGAGGGTGTGGAGACGCAACCCAATGAGGCACCGGAGGCGCCTATCATGAGCAAGTTGTGATGGCAGAGGTATTATCACTGAGCAATAGACTGATGAGGACCAGAGGATTCAGTAAATTGGTGACTTGTATCATTTTCGGTGATTTCCCCCTGCTTGAATAGATGGCTATGCGAGTGGTACCAAAGCCTATCGTCTTTACCCACACTGACGTGTCAGTAATATCGACATAAAGGTACCTCCCACTGCTTCTAGCCATACCAACGACAGGAATTGCGTATTTAGCAATTCCGTTCCACGCGGAAAGCACAGAGATGGTGTAATATCTCCCCACACTCCAAGTGTTGAATTTCAACTCACGCTAAGCATGTACATAGCATATACACCCACTACCCGCATACCAACATTCTTCTTGGCCGCATTGCGGTGGCTGCAAATCTGGTCAAAATTGCCTATTTGGGATTGGAAAGGTCCATGTAGTCACCCAACTCTACCGCATTGAGCTTGCAAAGGAACGCCGCTTGAGTGTAATAACTACATTAGGCTTTGAATGGCACTCCACATTCCAACTATAAAAGCCCACACCAACTCTCTCCAAATCATCACCATCATGAAGTTTGTTTCCATCATCGCCGCTTTGACTGCCACCCTCGTTACTGCCGACAGCATTGTCGAGTCGTACGTCCTCAAGGAGGGTGAAATTGCCTACAAGGCCCAGAACGACAAGGGCGAGCACGCCATTGTCATTGTGTCCGCCGCCGAGGCCCAGGACGGTGACAAGGCCAAGCGCTGGTCGTGGTTGGACTGGAGAATGTTTGAGCCCATCACTAAGTAATTGCTAGACGAGTATTTGAATAGACGTTGAGCGCAAAAGCCTTGTAGACACTAATGAACTCTGGTGACATCCCCATAGCCAGCTTTTAAGACTACCAAAAATACATCATCGACTAACCCTAGCCCCTCAACGGTCTCCCAATCACTCCACCATTCTCACCATCACTCCAACACCCTCACCATCACTCCATCCTCACCACTCTACCATTCACACCTTCACTCTACCATTCACACCTTCACTCTACCATCCCCACCATCCCTACCTCTCTCTAATCCTTTCTTATTACCGATCTACTATACATTTTGCCTAAATCAACGACGGCTCGTCATCGTCGTAGGTAGCCTGGCCAGCCTGGGGCGCTTGGTACCCCTCCTGGGGCTCCTGGTAGGTTTCCTGAGGGTAGCCCTGGGCCGGGTAGCCCTGGGGATAGCCCTGGCCCTGGTAAGCCTGCGAGTCCTGGAAGGCCTGCGAGTCCTCAAACTGGTCGTGGGCCTCGTTGAACTGGGTCTCCGCCTGCTGCTCCACCTGCTGGTGGTAGCTGTCCTCCTGCTGGTGGGCCTTGGCCTGGAACACCCCCTCAGCCTCGGCCACGGGCGCAGCGTCGGGAACCACGGGGCCCTCCTGGACAGAGTCAAGCGACAACTGCGCCACGCCCTCGGTGGCCGCGTCCGCGCTGTCGTCCTCCAACCGGTCGGCAATCAGCTGCTTCTTGTTCTTGACAAGCAGCTGCTTCCACAAGTCGATGGCGTGGGCCACCTTTTTCGGGTTGACGCCGTAGTTTTTGCCAAACACCGCCGCCTCGGGGTACCGCTCCAGCGTCACCAACAAGTCGAGACACGCCTCGGTGTTGCCCGTCAACCAGTGCGCCTGGTAGGCAATGTTGTAGCGCCCGGCCTTGGTGGCCGCGTCCGCCAACTTGGCAAGCTCCTGGTGGTTGTTCAGCGACAGCAACACAAGCAACAACAGCGGGTAGTCCTGCGCCAACCAGTAGCAGTCCTGGGCCATGGCCACGCGCCACTTGGAAAGCGCCAAGTCCCCGAGCTTCTTCCACTTGGGCGTGCCCGCAGCCGGGTGCTGCTCGAGCAAGCTGAACGCCTGGTCGAGGTTGCCACGCTGCAAGGCAATGTCAAACTTGGTGTCGAAGTCCTGCGAGAGCGCGTACGACATGCCCAAGTACCCGAGCTTCTCGAAGAACCGCGCGAGCTGGCCAAGCTCGGTCTTGGAGAACGCACCGAGCGCGTCGGCGTACTCGGACGACAAGTCCTGGGGCGAGATCTCGGCCACGTCGGCAATCTGCTCGCCCTCGTGGTCGACGGTGCCGTGGGCAAACTGCTCGAGCTCGCCACGCATCACCTGGGTCTGCAACACCAACATCAGCTGGTTGATGTACCACGACACCACCTCCAACAGCTTGTCGATCAAGAACAACGTGTTGTCGGCCTCGCGGTAGCCCACGATGTAGAACTTGTGGTCGAAGTGGCCCAAGTTGATCACCTCGCCGCCGACAAAGTAGTTCAACCGGTGGGTGGTGCCCGTGGTGTACACAAACACGTCACCGACAAACCGCGCCAGAAGCACGGGCTCCAGGGTGGGGAGGGTGTACAACACGTCAAACGCGGTCTCGACGCCTTCGTCGCCGTCGATGGTGCCCTCGGCAAGCGCCTCCTCGAAGGTAGCGTGGTTGTACAGCAAAAAGTACGTCTCGTACAGCGGAGATCCCAGACGGCCCTCGGAGGCAGCGGCGGTGATGATGGCCACAAGGTCGCCGTCAGCCAGCCACTCCACCTCCAAGATCTCGTCGTCAATGTCCACACGCCGCACAAGCGCCGCCAGCTCCCAGTCGTAAAAGCAAATGCACCCGGCCAGCTTGACGCCCAACAACGCACCGGCGTAGATCTTGTCGGCCTGGTACACAAGCTCGACGTTCGCGTGCACCTTGAAGTTCTTGTGGATGGTCACCAGCGTGCCCAGCTCGCGCGTGGCAAACGTGCACGCGTTGGAGGTGTCCAAGGCGTTCCAGGCAAACTCCTGGGCCAGCCCGTACAGCTTCAGCCGCCAGGCGAGCGCCAGGTAGATGATGTACTCACCGTCACCACACACGGCCACGTAGCGCCCGTTGGGCGAGTGCGCCAACTGCTGCGGGTACACCTCGATGGAGCCAAAGTCCTTGCGCACCAACGGCAACGGCTCGCCGTCGGTCAACCCGTCGGTGACCCCGGGCTTGATCACCGCCTGGAGCACCTCGGTGTTCTTGGCCATCACCACCTTGTTCTGGCCGTCCATCGAGAACAACGGCTCCTCGGAACCGAGCTTGATAATGGCAAAGCCCAGGTCGAAACCAGCGGCCACGAGGTTCAGCTTGGGGAGAATGGCCACGCACCACGCACGCTCCAACAGGTAGTTGATCAGTTTCTCGAGCTTGAAGGTGTTGGCGTTCCAGAAGCGGAGGGTGCCGTCCTCGGACCCGGAAACGATGATGGGCAACTCGGGGTGGAAAATCGCAAACAGCACGTTGCTGACGTGGCCCTCGAGCGTCGCCACACACAGCTTCGTCTGGTAGTCCCACACCTTGACCGTCTTGTCGTCGGACGCGGTGATCATGTACGGCTTGTCCGCCTGGGGGTAGTAGTCGACGTAGTTGACGCCCTTGACGTCGTGGGCAACCATGGTGAAGTTGGGCACCAGCAGCCCCAACAGCCACACCTTGACGGTGCGGTCTAAGCACGCCAGCGCAAACGTGTTGGGGTCCTTGGGGTTGAAGTTGACCAGCATCACGTAGTGCTGGTGGCCCTCAAACGTCTGCTCGCACCGCCACCCGGCCTCCCAGTTCCACAACTTGATGAGCAAGTCGTCCAGCAGCGTCAACACAAGCGGCTTGGTGGGGTGCACCGCCACAGCACGGATGTAGTCCAGGTGGGCCTCAAACTGGGTCACCTTCTCGCCGGTGTTGTAGTTGTACACACGCACCTGGAAGTCGTCGGCCCCGACAATGATCCAGTTCTTGCGGGCAATGAACTTGCCGCACCGGACAGGGGTGTCCAGCACCTGGATCAGCTTCACCACCAGGTTGGTGGCGTACAGCCAGATGTCGACCTTGCCGTAGTACTGGGTGATCAACACCCAGGGCTCGGTGGGGTGGAAATCGATCCCCTTCACCCGGTCCAGCCTCGTGCTGAATTGCTTCGTCACGTCCAACTTCATTGTCGTTTGGACACGTTGAGTGAAATTTTCGCGTCGCGAGCGAAAAGCGTGGAAGGACGGTGGGAAGGAGGTGGGGGTGTGTGGGGATGGGAGTGTGATGGTAGTGGAATGAGGGTGGTGGGGTGGTGGTGGAATTTTAGTGGGGTGTAAGAGATAGGTAGATTAGAATAGGTGGGATGGAATTGTGGTGGGGTCTACAGACTTTGGTTCGGTTTGGTTGGTGTATGTTCGCGCTAGGGAACAGCAAACAGTTGGAGGGGTGGGGTTGCATGAGAGAGTGTGAGAGAGTGTGAGAGAGTGTGAGAGTGTGTGGGTTGGGATGGTTTAAAAGTTGGATGGTGAGACTGATTCTGGGGTGTGAGTGATTAAGACGGTTGCCTCTAGTTGTTGACGTGGATCAAGCGTGTATGCAGACGCGTTAGGAGAACCAGAGATTGCAATTGAAAAGGGGAGTGCAGAGAAAGCCGTTGGGTAGGGTGTGTACGCAGTCGGGGTTGTCTGAAAAGCGGCTTTGTAGTCTCTGGATAATGTGCTAGTGCCTCTTTTCTCATGTTGTCTCCACACTCCTCTGGCCCAAAAGTTTCAGTCACGTGTTCGTAAGCTCTCTGATTCAATGTTTAGTTCCGAGCTTCGAGATCGCCCGATAACCCAGATCATGTTTTTCTCGTGTGCACTCGAATTACCCCCACTATTGTCTCCTGGTCGCTTGATCTGCTACCATTGTTCCAATGTGGCGCCCAGTGCCACCAATCGTAACCACAGTCTGGTGTGTATCTTCTCTAGCCCCTCCTCCTAGCTCCCCTGCCAGCCCATGGAGATACCACGGAGATTGCGTAGCCGTAATCCCAATTGGGCCCGATGCATCGTGCTTAACCAGCTACCTTGCTCGACCCCTCGAAAACTCACCCAAACCTCAGCCGATACCACCGCTTATCGAGCCCACCAACCTCTCGCCTGCTTATTAATCACGGGTTCAGCCCTACGACTCCACAGTGGCCACATGCAGGCATTAGTCAAGGTGCTGAGAAAGCATTACTAAACGAGCCACACGCGCCACATGCCACTCACGTAAGCGTGGCACTTTCGAACCGCGCTATAAATAACCCAGCGGCTCCGTAGATCTCGCCAATGGTTTCTATTGCGATTTTCGGCCTCAATGGCATTTTGGGCAAACCCACTCTCGATGCCCTCCAGACGACGTTCAAGGCGAAGGTGACGGCGGTTAAAGCGGTGACTCGCTCCAAGAAGAGCCCTGTAGAGGGCGTGGAGTACGTGGAGGCCGACATCTCCGACGCCAGCCAGCTCGACAAGATCGCCTCCGAACTCGCCGGAGTCGACGCTATCGTCGAGCTCGTGGGTCCCAACCCGGCGGTGTATGCCAACATCGAGAAGGTGGTGGCCCAAGTCAAGCCCAAGGTGTTCATTCCGTCGCAGTTTGGCACCGACTGGGGCGTTGCTGAGGAGGTGTTTCCTGGCATTCTGCAGCTTAAGAGCCCCCACAGCGAGGCAGTACGCAAGGCCGGAGTCAAGGTAGTGGACATCTACACCTCGTTCTTTTTTGCTCCCGGAGGGTTCTCCTACGAGATCGTGGCTCACTGGGGCATCACCGACAACTCCGTGGTGCAGCTTGGCGACCCCAACACCCAGGCCTCTGCCACCTCCACCGTCGATGTCGGCAACGTCATAGCTGCGGTGGCTACCTACGGAGACTACGCGCAGTTACCCGACGTCATCCGGGTGCAATCGGATACGTTGACGTTCGCCGAGGTGCAACACACCTACGCCCAGAACCACAACGTCGAGCTCAAGACGGTGAAGACATTATCCAAGGAGGAAGCATTGGACGAGGGGCGTAGAGTGTGGAGCGAAGGGTTCAACCCAGCCAAGTTCTTGTTCTACTTGCAGGTGCTTGCGTCGCAGGGCAAGGGTTTATACTTTAGCTCTACCGACAACGAGTTGCTTAATCCCGGCGAGTCCGTGTGGCAGTGGACAAAGTTTGAGCGTAAGTAGGTCATAGACATCCTGATATCACAAGTGCTTAATTATTTGGTATGCCATGTAGTGCGACCGGAGACCGCAAATGCTCCAGATTTTTATGCGACTAGTATTACGAACAGATAAAGCATAGTCGATACGGGGCGGCAGGGTGCGTAAGCAAGCGGAACCTCGTCAACCGGAATTCCGACCAAAACACAGCACCCCTTGTCTCTGGACCATGATGAGTACCGCATGCCCCCCTGAAACTGGTGCCATGTCCGCTACTTTTTGCGTGGTGTCACACTCGCTTCTGGCGGGCGACACATATTTACGAGAATTTCGGATCAGTACATATCCGGACCTCTACTAGGTTGGACCGTAGATCTATACGTTTGCGGAATGAATAATATCTCAGCGTTCTTACTAATGGCCCCCCTCGTGGGTCGCGTGCAGAGTGCAGATGCCCCGCGACGTTGACCTGTAAGTATCCCCGTTGGGAAATCGTTTTGACATGTAATGTGATGCGCCCCGGGTGCTCACCAACATGGTAAGCGTCCGACGGTCATACCCCCGAGCTGCGTGGCGCCCCCTGCTGCCCAGATACGGCGGAACCACCTGCCATGGGGTGTGCAGCAATAAATCCGATGATCGTGTGGGGTTACCGATGAGGGGCTAGAGGCGGAAAAAGAAACACTTCGGCCAACCACACGGGGGGTGTATCCAAGCACACTAGCCCTTCGCTAATAACACCGATCACGTAGACAACTGAACATTCGTCCCGACAATTTGCGAATCCGCTATCAGCGCACTATCGGACACTACCGGAGACAAGCGAGGTACAAAATCGAGCAAGTTAGCGGGCTCCATAGAGTAATTCCACCCAACGAACACCATGTAGCCTGATAGAGCCCACGTAGCCCACCTTACACACCACAAAGCCAGTTCCAGGTCTGCGTGGCTAGTGACACAAACCGGTACCGGAGTCAACTAGGCATATTAGCCTTCCCCCCCTGCAGGTGGCACCAGCCCCGGCGTCCCCAAGCCACGCTGGCTACGATGGCGCCACGTAACCATGCCACTGGTACCCGCCCCAGGTGCACCCTCATCGCCCCACTAGCCACCCCTCATCGTCCGCCTACGCTCTTGTGACCCCCACGGCTCCCCCACTACCCGATTCGTGCCACAAATCACTCACGGTTGCGAGCGCGCGCGCACCACCCAACCGTCAGCAAGATAACCACCAAGGTGCGACGGCCTGGATGCCAATAAAACAATAGCCTTCGCAAAATTACCACTAAAACCCCCTTGACCACCGACAACCCGACCCGCGTAGCCCCCACCATGGACTTTCCGGGCACCCACGGGTTCGTACACGGCCATATCCACAAGCACAAGGACCATACGCACATCCACGGGCACATCCACAACCACGACCACGACAACCACTTCGAAGGCGCTGCTGACGACCAGTGTGCGTTTGACGAGCAGTGCCGCGACATCCTATGCGATGAGCTCGACGACTGCCACTACAACGACTGCGAACAGGGCGAAGAGCCCTCCCCGGGCCTCCCAGCTCCGACCACCGTCGCCACCACCCGGGAGAAGTGCCAGCAAAACATCTGCCAGCCCCAGCAGCCCAACACACTGTTGTTCCGCGACTTGATTGACAACGTGCGCTTCAACGTCGGCGAGGAGCCCCAAAAGAAGCGGCGCAAGCACGATGACTTTGAGCTCCACTTTCCTCACAAATGCCACACGGACGATGCCGCCACAGTGCCGGAGGACCACCACCACTTCCACCAGTTGTGTTTCCACACCACCATTCCCAACAAAGACGAGTTTGCGTGGCCCCAGGCCCAGCCAGCCCCTGCGCAGCCCACCGCTCCGGTTCTCCCGCTGCAGCTGGAGCTCATGCTGGACTACGACTTCTACATTCAGTTCAACAACTTCAACAATCAGTTTTGCCAGTGGGACAACTGTGCCAAGCCCATCCTGGGCGACACCATGGTCAATCACTTGGTGAATGATCACGTGCGCACCGAGTACCCGGCGGAGCTGCTGCTGAGCCAGTACCACTGCGAGTGGACCAACTGCAACTTCACCGACGAGCTGTTGCAAACGCTCATCAGCCACTTGGACGCCCACCGCGCGGTCGAGGCGCCGCCGGTGGTGGACCCGATCCCCACCCCGCTGCTGGTGCCACTGGTGTCACCGATTCCCGAGGAAAAGGTGCGGATCACCAGTCTTAAAATCAGACCCAAGGCTCCGAAGCCGCCACGTGACCCTACTTTCACCTGTAAGTGGGAGCTCGAGCTGGGCGAGCCCTGTGGCAAGAGCCACCTGCTGGCGGGGGACTTGCAGAACCACTTGATCGAGCACATTGGGCTGGGCCGGTCCGAGTACCACTGCCGGTGGATCGGGTGCGACCGCCACCACGGCAAGGTGTTTGTCCAGCGGCAAAAGCTTTTACGGCACATCTACATCCACACCAACTACAAGCCGTGCAAGTGCCAGGTGTGCGGGCTGAGCTTTGCCACCGACGCGATGTTGCAACAGCACTTGAGAACCCATCTGGGGGAGAAGCCGTACGTGTGCAACGTGTGCGGCAAGCGGTTTGCCGCCAACTCGTCGCTATCGATCCACCACCGGGTGCACACGGGCGAAAAGCCGTTGGTGTGCAAGTTTCCGGGGTGCAACAAGCGGTTTTCCGAGCTGCTGAACTTGACCAAGCACATGAAGGTGCACGAGAAGCACGAGTGCGAGGTGTGTGGGCAGTTGTTCGAGAAGAAGTCGATGCTTACCACGCACATGGCCGAGCACGGGATCGGACGGAACGAGATAACAATATAGGGGGGAGCAGATAGGTTATATGCATCTGCGGTATGAGTAACTGTGTATAGGAAAACATGGTGATCTACGAGGGAGTTTTTTATTGCGGAGACTGGTTTTGTTAGGATATGTATTGATTTAGTTTATTTGCAGCCATTCGTTGTGTGCAGGTGGCTTATCGCCGATGTAGGAGAATATGGGAGTAAGTGTGTTTAAGGCGAAATGACTTCTGGAAAGGCTGAAGTGTGTTGCTGGGAAATGGTGGTTGTTTACATGACCTAACTCAACATCTTGACAATGATTTCTTTCGCGGTATTCCAACTTTCAGACATTAGACGAGATTCTGAAAGGCGCACCGTTCAGGTTGATGAAGATGACCTCAGATTAGAACTCCGGGCACCGGTCGCTACTCTTTTTCTTCTACTCTTTTCCTTCTATTTCATTGACTCTCTCTCACGCGTTCCCTTCTTTCTTCCTTCCCCATTCCTTCTGCTCACTGTCCTGCACCCGCACCACATCTACAAATCCCTGAAAAATTATCAACCACCCCACCATGAGACCCAGTTTAGCCACGCTCAAGTCGGTCCGGGTGAGCTTGGTGAAGCCACCCGTGCCCTTGTACAAGATCCCTGCCCTCCTGGAGGTGTCGTACTCCCAGTTGCCCAACAACGGGTTTGGCGTCGGCAACTACTCCATCGAAAAGACCAAGTTCTCCCAGTGGCCCGTGTACTTGAAGATCCAGAACACCAAGATCCAGACCGAGGTGAAGCGGATCAAGGGCGACGTGACCCAGTTCAAGAAGGACTTGATGCAGTTGGACCCCCTGCTTGTGGTGACGGTGAACACCACCGCGGGGTACGCCAACATTAAGGGCGACCGGGTGGCCCAGATCAAGGAGTTGTTGGACACCCATCTTTAGACTTGTATATATAATGACACGATAGACGAAGAAGTGGTGTAGATGGAGTGCCAAACGTTCTGTTGGCAGTAGTCAACTTGCACCAGTCTGCTCACACCAGTCTGCTTGCACCGGTCCACCGGGTGTGATGTTAGCATTCCCCGAAGAACTCGAAGGATTTGTAATTGAATGGTGTCGAATTGTGGGTTGGTTTAGTGGGATGGGCCAAGTTGCCCAGCACTTCTCAAACTTCCGGACACTTTTCTTGAAATTCTTTAAAAAATTAGGAAAACTCTGGTGAAATATATATACCAAGGTAGGAAGCACGTACTTTCTGGCTCTGTGACCATCAACGTCCGAAGACATACAGAGAAAGAATTTAATTTGATAAGCATCGCTAGGGTTCTTTTGCACCCGACTCCGATATCACGAGATGTGAAAGAACAACACGAAATCAGTGAATATGGGTGACGAATATCAGTTCAATATGTAAAAACAACTTCTGTCACTCTCTCAAGTGTATACACGTTTACTTCACTACGATCCGCTGTCTTTGTTATTTCTATTCAATGCCATAACCTTGACCTAAAATATACTGCATATAATAGTTGAACCAAATGACTACCTTCAAGACACTAACCGAAGGAAGCAATAAGACACCATTGTCAACCTACAAACTTAAAAAAGTCTCCACACCTTACACCAAATATACCCCCCCTCTCACCTCCAAACTGTACGTCTATTGTCTATAACTAGGCCTCCAACGGCGGCTCCCCTACTTCCAGCGAGGGGGTCAACGCCGCGTCGCCCGAGCCAAACGCCGCCTGGCGAATCAGCACCATCCACGGGTCGTTCAACAACTCCACGGCGGTGGGCCGGAGCGCGGGATCCAGCTGGAGACACCGCGCCAAGAACGCCCGCCCCATCTCCAGGAGCTGGTCGGGCAGCGGCAACGGCGGCTTGTTGCCGGCAGCAATGTGGTACATGATGGCCCACTCGTTGTCCAAGTTCAGCCACGGGCGCCGGCCGGTGGCCATTTCGAGCACACAGCACCCCAACAGCCAGATGTCGACGACGCCGTTGCGCTCGGTCATCGCTCCCGTGATCACCTCGGGCGACATGTACATCGGGGTGCCTGTCATCGAGTTGAGGGGCCGTGACATGCCTCCGGAGCCCGAGGTGCCCGCCCGGGTGCGTCCAGAGTTGGCAATCACCTTTGCGGCGCCAAAGTCGACAAACTTGACCACGCCGTTGTGGTCAAGCAACACGTTTTCCGGCTTGATGTCGCGGTGGACCACCCCCAGGTGGTGCAAGTACGCAAGGCCCTCGAGCATCTGGAGGGTGTAGATCTGCACCACCACCTCGTCCTCGATGCGGCCGTGCGCCAAAAGCCCGGCAAGCGACCCGCCCTCGCAGAACTCCATGAAAATGTACACCTTGTCGCGGTGGACCTCGACGCCAAAGTACTGGACGACGTTGGGGTGGTTGAGCATTTCGAGCACCGTCATTTCGTCGCGGATCAGCGGCACCACGTTCTTGATCAGCTGCGAGTCGTGGAACCGGATCTCCTTGACCGCCATCACCCCGCCGGTGTCCAAGTTGACGGCGGCGTACACGTTGCCAAAGGTGCCGCCGCCAATGAACTTGCCCTTCTGCCAGCGGATCGACACCAGCGAAAACAGCAGCGCGAGCAACGTCACGAACTGGTACTCCAGGTCCAGCACGTCGAGCACGCGGCCCACCAGCTGGAGCTTTTCCTGGAGCACCCGGCGCTGCTCCTCGATGGTTTCCACCTCCTTCATCACCTCCTGCTGGTACCCGGTGACGATGGCGTCCTCGTCCTCCTGGCGCTCGAGCTGCTTGCGCTGGGTCAGCCACTTGAGCGCCTTCTTCTTCTCCGCCTCCAGCAGCCGCGCCCCCATGATGTCGAAGTGCGAGATGAGAAGCGACATGCACCGCGCCACCTTGAGCTTGAGCTTGTAGAAGGTGTCGTCCGAGAGCACCAACACGTTGAACCCGCGGGTGATGTCCATGGCAAACTCGAGCGCGAGCACACACCACCGGAACGTCTTGCGGTCGGTGGTGATGCAGTCGTCGGAGATGAACAGCACCCAGTCGATGGCCAAGTGGATGAGGCGGGTGATCACCGTCAGCTTGCGGTGGCGGTCGAGGTTGCGGAGCGAGCTCTTGCCAAAGTCCTTGGCGTACACGAAAAAGTTGTTGATGAGGTTCTGGTGGTTGCCGCCGGGACAGAGCTCGTTGCACTTGGCGCGCACGATCTTGACCAGGTCCAACACCGCGAGACACATCTTGAAGAACAGCCGGTTGATCTTGGTGAGCTCGGTGTGCACCTTGGCGATCAGGCACCGCTGCTCCACCGGCTTGATGGCGTCGTCCATCAGCGTGGCCACCGTGTCCATGAACCGTTCCTGCACGATCTGGAGCGAGTGGTAGGGGAGCTTCAGGATGAGCATCATCTGCCCGGGCCGCACGTCGGTGATGGGCAGCTCGGCGAGCTCCAAGTTGACCACGGGCCCCTCCCACACGATGGGTTTGGCGGGACAGAACGCGAGCACGTACGCCACCAGGTTCAGGTGCGAGGTGAGCGCCAGGTGCTCGAGCAACGTGCCGTCGTCCTCGCGCTCCTTTTCCATGCGGATCATCTCGAGGAGCTCGTTGAACCCGGGATTCAGCGCCTGCAACGGGTCCACCCCAACGTAGGTGCCGGCAATGATCTTGAGCACCTCCTGGTCCATCCCCTGGAGCTCGGTGGGCGCGAAAAAGTAGGTGCCCTGCTTCTCCACCAGGTTGGTGAACACAAGGCTGTGGCCCGTCTGCTTGAGAATCAGCACAAACTCCTTCAGGGCCATGGGCCCGCCCAGGGCAAACTCAAACACGAGCGCGTTGGTGTACTCGCGCAGGATCTCGCCCGTGAACCGTGCGAGCTTACGCCGGAGCTGGCCAAAGTTCTCCGTGGTCAGCCCGTACCACCGGATCAAGTCCGCGGCCTTGGACCCGCCCTTGGACACCTGCGGGAAGTGGATCTGGTGGTGGAAGTACGCGAGCAACCGGTGGATGAGCTTCAGCGTGAGCACGGTGACCTCCTGCGCCACCACCACCAGCCCGCCCTCGACGACGTTGCCGAGGCCCTTGAGATACGTCCACGCCTCCTCGAGCTCCTCGGGCTCCTTGAACGTGCGGAAGTTGGTGGGCAGCCGCAGCAGCTCTAGGAGCTTCTTGTTGAGAAGCTCCAAGTAGTAGCGCACACACCCAAGCACCACAAAGTCAAAGTCCAGGTTCTCGCCCTCAAAGAGATCGCCCAAGAGCCACGTGCGCGCCATGTCGGGCTTGCAGTACTCCTCGACCCCCTGCTTGACCTCGAGCGCAATGGTGATGTAGCTCTTGAAGTCGTCGATCATCTGGTCGATCATCATGAGCGTGGGGTTGGCGAGCTTGCGCGCGTACCCCAACCGCATGCGGATGATCTCCTTGATCAACTTCATGGGGATAATGCACACGTGGATCAAGTCGTGGGTGTAGTCGGGAAGCTTCATCACCTCGAAGTACTGGCCCAACCGGATGTAGGCGTCCTTCAGCTTGATCATCCACGGGGTGATCAGGTTGAATATTCGCTTACGGAAGATCGTCTGCACGTCCTTCTCCTTCATCAACCGCTCCGCCAACAGCTTGCTCTCGTCGTCGAACAAGTTGTCGTCGGCCCGCAGCCGCCCCTTGGTGATGTCGAGCTCGTCGTTGCCGATCCACACCTTGAGCGCGTTGGTCTGGCGCCCGATGGCGTCGGTGATGTTGAGCCACAGCGTGAGCGCGTCCACCCGGTTGACAAAGTCCGGGTCGCGGGTGCCGGGCTTGTCGCGGGCCATTTCCTCCAGGGTGCGCCACAACAGCTCGCACCGGTCCCAGCGGTCGAGCGTGCGGCGCACCTGGTCCAACGGCGGCGGTGCCCCGTCGTCGTAGCTGATGGCGAACCCCAGGATCTCCAGCATCACCTGGTCCACCTGGGTGCGCCGGTACTGGATCACCTTGTGGTGCTCCAGCACGCTGCGGCCCAAGAGCTTGGCCCGCACCCCGTACCACAACAGGTCCTTGTACGCCTGGAGCACCAACAGCTCCTGTGGGTTGTCCAGCCACGCCGCCAGGGTGAGCTTGGTCTTTTCCTGGCGCACCACGTCGCCCGTGAGCACCAGCGTCAACATCAGCTGCCACTCGAGCCGCTCCAACACCCGGGGGTCGTCGGATCCCTCTTTCAGTGCCAACTGGGTGATGTTGGACGGCACCTCGCCGTTCTCGCCCAACTGCAACAGCGCGAGCGTGAGGTCGTTCGGGTAGTCTTCTAGGTCGGCAGCGACCAGCACGTCGTCGTCGTCGTCGTCGTCGTCGGCCTCGGGGAGCTCCAGCAGCGCCCCCGAGATCCCCTTGGTGTAGTAGTCGTCCACCACCTGGTTGCGGATTTTGCGCAAGTACGTGCGCTCCTGGTCGGCGTACGTCAGCACTGCAAGCGCTATCAGCCGCAGGCGGGTGCGCTGGGGCTTTGGTGGGACGGCCACCTGGCTGCCCAGGTTCTGGCGAGGCACCAGCTTGCGGGATGTCTGGGGGGTGGCGGTGGTGGGCAGGGCTTGTTGCGGGGTCAGCGGAAGCAGCAGTGCCAGCAGCAGAGCCAGAGCCAGCCGCAGCAGGCCGTCTTTCAGGTGGGAGTAGTACAACCCTGGCCGTTTGGGCGGCTTCAGGGGTGGGCTCATGGTTACGGAGTTGGCTCACTGGGGAAATTTTGGGCACACGCGCGCGGCGCGAAGAGAGATGGGTGGGGAAGACGGGCTTGGTGGGGTGGGCGAGGGGTTAGGAGCGGTTAGGAGGGGTGGTTTGGGTGGTTGTGAGGGGCGTATTTGTGGTTTTGGTGTGGTTATTGGTGTGGTTGGTGGTAGAGTTGGTGGATAGAGGTGGTTGTGTGGATAGGGTTTACTGGCAATGAGTGCGTGGGCGATTCCCGTTGCGGTATTTTGGTGCTGATTTTGTGCCATTGTAGACGTGTAAGGGTGGTTGCGGGGGTCGGGCGGTGGAGGGCGGTCGCGGGGTGGCGGTTGTGGGTGTAGTGGTGAGAGGTGGTGTGTAACTGTGGGGAATGGTGTACGGTCGTGAGGTATGGTAGCGATTCTTAGTGCGGTAGTGAGGCAGAGGTAGTGAGGCACGAGCGAGGAAGGAGTGGGTAGTGAGGTAGTGGGTCCCGCCTGAGGTGGGGTTGTGTGTTACGGCCGGATCCTGGAGCGATCGGTATCTTGATCGGATCGTATCGGGATTGATAGCTACGTTTGAAGATACTCTTATCGCGTTGTCTACGATGGCTGGAGAGACTTGATCTGTCAATCGATGTTAGTGCCCGACTAAGGTCTTCGGTTTAGCTTCCACTGGGCAGTTGCCACCCATCACCGCCGGTAGCACCTGGCAGCGGCCCCACCACACCGTATCAGATGATAATTGACGTATACGGACGCGTGGCTCGTACTTAGAGTTTTGTGTCGGAGGCGGGCTGGTTTGAGCACTGGTGCCCGTTGGTAAACCTAATCACCCTGTGGGTTACGACCGCAGATGGCGCGTTAATCCCGGGTGGTGCTAATACGCGGCAGCCACCGCGCGTCGCTGTCGCGATTATAATCAGTGACCTGTGGAATGTGGCCTGAAACGGTGTTTCGGGGGGTTTCCTGGTGACCGCCTGTCGGGAGTCTTTCCGCATTAGGTTGGGCGTAAGCCCCAACGGTCGGTGGCAAATGACTAAGGCGGGGGAAGGGATGTAGGGGGTGGGCGCGAGACCGTTTCATGAGACGAGTCATTGGGACTGGTCAGACACATACTACAATTTCACCAAGGTCACTCTACTTTGCTACCACGCAATCCACCATAGAGTGACATTCAATGTCACCATCAAGTGGTAGCATTCAATGCCACCTCTCAATGCAACCTTCAATGCCACATTCTATGCTCCAATTCTCTAATTTTAGGCCAGAATTCTTTCACCATCGTTCTTTCACCATCCTCTCTCATTTTAGTTTGTCCATCCAAAAACCTTCGTTCGCACACGACCACCGCGATGATCGAGGTCCTGGCTAACGATCGGTTGGGGAAGAAGATCAAGGTCAAATGCCTCGAGGAGGACTCGGTGGGCGACCTCAAGAAGATGATCGGGGCCCTCACAGGCACTGACTGGCAGAAGATCGTGCTCAAAAAGGGCTACAAAGTGTATAAGGACCACATCACGTTGGCGGACTACGAGATCCACGACGGGTTCAACTTCGAGTTGTACTACGGGTGAACGTGCCAGCGTGCCACTGGGCTCCTCAGAACACCGCTAGTTACTTAGGTAGTTCGATATTGTAATGAATAATGCAGCTATATATACCTCACCTGGCGGGTCAGCCCGAGCACGGGCTGGCTCAGGTCGAACCGGTGAGGGTTGGCGTACTCCCAGTACAGCACGTCTCCGCCCTGCAGGTTGCTGCTGAGCTTCTTGATGCCACCAAAGTAGCGGTCGTTGACAATCCCCTGGAGCCGGGCTGGACACACCGCCGGGTCAAACACCGCGTTGATCACCTTGGTGGGCCACTGGTAGGTCACGGGCTCCGTCTGGACCATGCTGATCTCAGCGTCCGCGCACAGCTGGTGGTTGATGTAGGCGTCGACCCCGAGGTCGTCGATGATGGGGGGACACAGCGCCAGAATCACCCGGAGCTTGTCGTGCTGGGTGGTCTCGTTATGCCCAATCGAGTCGTAGGTGTACTTGGAGAGCCGCTCGGAGTCGGCAAAGCACAGCTTGATCGACAACGAGAAAAGAGAGGTGGGCCCGCGCCCGTTAAACACGAACCAGATCTCTTCCGACACGTTGTTGTCAAAGTTGAGATACTTGAGCAGCATGGGACACACCATGGGCTCCTCGGGGCTCATCTTGACGTTGAGGCCCAGGATCAGGAGGTAGGTCAAATGGTTGAGGTTGGCAAAGCAGTGGTTGCCGCCCGGTGGTTTCACAAGCTCGGTGCTGTTGAACCGGACCTTGGGGTACCGGGTGTCGACCTTGCGGGTCAACTGGACGAGCTCGATTTTGGGGGGAAGCGTCCACGCTGAGAGGTCACTCCCCTCACGGATGAGCACGTCCAACTCCTTGAGGTTGGGTGGAAGACTGCGCATGCCCACAGCGATGCCCCCAGGGATGTAGAGCGACCGGTTGGAGAACCGCAAGTCGTTGCGCCAGTTGGTCTCGGCGTCCGACGGGTGGACAAACACCTGGCGCTGGGGGGTGCCTATGGTCTTGATGTGCTCGCTACCAAACCGGATGTCGGGGATGTGGTTGTCGTTCACCACCACGTTCTCCACGGGGTTGCCCCAGAGCACCAACCGGTCGAGGTTGGGCGCCTCGATGTCCACCAGCACCAACTTGTTCGAGCTGACGTCAAGCAGCACAAGGTTTGTGAAGTCGGAGAACCGGGGGATCTCGGTCAAGAGGTTGCGGGACAAGTCGAGCACGGTGGTGGTGGTGGGCACTGCGAATCGGGTGAGGCGGTTATGGGCCAAGTTGACGTTTTTGAGCGCCAGCTCGGCAAAGTCCACCTCGGTGAGCTGGTTGCTCCCGAGGTTGATCAGTGTGAGGCTGGGCATGGCGATCTTTGTCCACTCAGTGATCAAGTTGGACTCCACCTCGAGCTCCACGAGCTCCAGCAACTGGGTGACGTCCTCGGGAATGCACGGAAGCGAGTTCAGCGAGAGGTTGAGCGTGTAGAGGTGCGGGTAGTGGGCCAACGCGGCGCAGTCGGTGATCATGTTGTGCTCGAGCTTGAGCACCGACAATTGGTCGCTGGCAAAGGAGGGTACTGCCTGGAACAGGTTGCAGCTCAAGTCGATGACGTCCAACTGCGGGAGCCGGCCCAGGAAGCTATGGAGCTTGTTGTTGCGGAGGTTGATGGTGTGCACGAGCGGCAACTCAAGCTCAGTCTCGGTGAACTGGTTGTGGGACAAGTCGAGCACCTCGAGGCTCGCGGGCAACCCCAGGAGCAGCTCGAGCTTGTTGTGCGAGAGGTTCAATACCTTGATCGAGCTGGGGAAGTTTGTTACACTCACGAGGTTGTTGCGGCAGAGATTGACGTCCACGAGCGAGCCTCCGAGCTCGATGCGGGCCAAGTAGTTGAACGAGAGGTCCAACGTGCGCAACTGCGCCGGAAGCTCGTCGATCTGCACAAGCCGGTTGTCGGAGATCTCGAGTCTGGTGAGACTGGGGGGGAGGTTTGAGATGGCGGTCGTTTGTAGCTCCACCAACGTGAGATCCACCAAATTGGGCCCAAGGCCTAAGTCGTTACAGTCAACCACCAGGGCCTCGCCCCAGTTGTAGTCAAGAAACTTGCGGTCCTGTCCACCAAGCATCCCGCGCACAGTGATGTCTATGGGCCCACACAGCAGATGCACCCGCAAATGGGTCACCTGAGACGTCTCAGTGCCTGCTGTCTGGTGCAACTGGGCCAACGTGCCGCGGGAATCGCCGTAGTTGCCCAGGTAGAGCTGTTCTATCCGCGGAAACGCCTTGACCGGCCACTCCAACAGCTTCACGTAGTGAAACCCGAGCCTGCGAATGCAGTTGGGCTCAGGCAGCACCAACTCAAACGCCCCGTAGAGCAACGTCATCACCTCGAGCAGCGCAGGCAACTCCACCCGGCATTGGTTCCACAGCAGCACCCGAAGCTGTTTGATCTGAGTGTCCGCGAGCCTCACCGCCAGGTGGGGCGTCTCCAACTCGAGGTCCAATTGCACCAAATTGCGCAACTTGGGGAGCCAACGGAGCAGCGCATCGTCAAGCTTGGTGTTGACCACGTGGTCGAACACTTTGCCAAAACCTCCGCTAACACAAGGGAACTCGATGGCGATGCTTTTTTCGGGGAAGGTCTCGATGTAGTCGTTGATAATCCCCTGGTTGAGCCTCGGGTGGCCGTAGGTATGTTGCGGAACCATTGTCACCCGCTGGAGGTGGGGCATCACGTCGTCCAACTGGGTGAGAAGCTTACAGTTCTCGGGGTCTTTGTCGATCTTGATGGTGTAGTGCCGACGGCACAAGTGGTCGTAGACATGGCGGAAACGGCTGTCGCGGGCCACCAATTGGATGAACCGGAAGAGCAGCCGGTTATCCACGTGGGCTGCGATCTGCTCTACCACTTCCACGGGGAGCCTTTCCATTGCGGTGGGTTGTGTGGCTCCGCAACCTTGTGCATGCAGGCGGGGGAACGGAGATGGTGGGGAAGAGGTGGACGCGAGGTTGGCGGATGGAAGAAAGGGAAGGATGGGCTTGTTAGTGTGGTAAAGGCAAGAAAAGCGATGGGTCAAAAGGATGTGTTAGAAGGATGTGTTTACAGTGTTTGGTGAATGGTGGCTTGGTTGATGGTTATAGACAATGCGGTCGGCGGTAGCCGACGCTAGCCGACGCGGGACAAACGCGGGTGATATGAGAAGCGATAGGGTCAAAAGCGGGATGATGATGGAAGGTAGGGTCAGGGATTGGTCAGGGAAGAGTTCAGAGGGGTCACATCTCGGCGGTTTATCTGTATTGGGATCGTCAACTCGACTGGATCAGACTGCCTAATTCGGTGGGTATTTACGAATATGCGTCGAGACAGTGGCTTAGATACAATCGTACGGTGTCAGGTGTCGTGGCTGACGTTGAGGTAAATATGAGGAAAGGTATTAGCTTCGGAAGCGATACTCAGGGTTCCTGTGATGTGTGTTTCCACGGCAATTGCTCCTTGATGAGAAGTTGCTGAAGTAAAATAGTGCTAAATTGCAGTTGATCTCACAACACCTAGTACATAAAGCAAGACCAGATGAGATGCATTAAACAACCAAGGAATCAAACAATGCCATCACATCAGAACCCCTATCCACACCACCACCTATCTTCTACCGACTCACTCTCTATAATTACTGGTCTACAGACACTATCAACAATCACAGTACTCTACCACTCTATTACCAGCGGCTAGCGCATTATAAAAAGTACTCGATGTGCTTCTTCTTGTAAAAGTCCCCAAACTCCTCCTCCTCCAGCCCGTTCACCAGCTTGCCGTTCACCGTGTCCTCGTCGTTCTCGGGCAGGGCGTCGAAAATGTTGAAGTACTGGCCCGGAAGCGCCTCCACGTACCGGCCGTGGGCCCGGGGCTCCAGCGCGGTTCCGTCGTAGTTGGAGTGGAAGATCTCCAACACAGACGCCTTGTTGCCACACCGGTAGCAGTAGTTGGGCGCCAGCCACACCGTCACGCACTTGCCCTTCCAGTACAGCGTGTACCCCTCATTGCACAACTGGTGTGCCCGGATCACCTGGCCCAAGTTGTTCTCGCGGGTGAATTTGTTGATCACGTCGAGCCCAAAGAGGTACCCGGCCCCCCGAGGCAGCAACTTGAAGTCCATGATCTCGGTGTCCGGGTCCAGCCACACCAAGTCTGCCATCACCCCGTCGTGAGGGATCTCTTTGAACCGGTCGAGCGCCCGGATCTGGTCAAGTTGTTGGCACAGCGGCAGCAAACCCCCGTGCACCGCCAATAGCCGGCCGTCCACGGTGGCCGCAAGCGGCAAGTAGTCAAACAAGTCGGTGATGTCGGTCCACACCTGGGCGTCGCCCAGGTACTTGTTGAGCACCTCGGTGTAGAACCCGTAGTTGGTGGTGATCGTGCGCAGCTCGTGGTTGCCCCGGATGAGGAACACCCGCTCGGGATAGCGGAGCTTGAGCACTATGAGGAGGGAGATGGTCTCGACCAGGTAGTAGCCTCGGTCGACGTAGTCGCCGAGAAAGAGGTAGTTGGTGTTTGGGGGCGGCCCCAGGATGCGGAAGATCTCAAGCAAATCGTGGTACTGGCCGTGGATGTCCCCCACCACCGCCACAGGGGTCTGGACCAGCATGATGTTGGGCACCCCTAGGAGCTCGGTTTTGAGGGCATGGCACAACAGCTGGATGGTCTCCGGCGGTAGAAGCTGCGGCGGGTTGTGCTCGAGAAGCTGCTCGAGGCAGTGGTCGAGCTGGGAGATGGGTATTCGGTAGGGGATGGTCATGGTGAGGTGGTGCGAACGAGCGAACGGTGGCGATAGGGCGAAAAAAAAGTCAAGGGGTCGAATGGGTGGATGGAAGGAACGGAGTGGGGTGGTTTAAAGGTTATATTTTGGGGTTTTACGGGTTCTACGGGTGTGGAGGCTACGTGGACGGCTTTACCGACACGGTGATGTTTTTCGTGAGGCTGAATTGACGCGAGCGCGTAGTGAAAAGCGGTTGGGTGGTGGGTATCGAGAATGAACAGGAGTGGGATGTGAAGTTTGCGATGGGTGTTTATTAGTGGTTGGTTTCAATGGTGGGTTCTATAGTGGGTTCAATGGGTGGGTTTTGTAGGTGTTTCGTATGGTTCCACAGGGTTTTGGCCAGAACTACGCGTTCATGTAGCATACACAGCGGTAGTCGCATTCTACCATCAACGCCCTGGCGCGTATTCGGCGCCTTGACCACTGGCGTAACCTTATCAACGCTGCTTATTCCACTACGGCCCCTGTCAAACCAACCAAACCCACTCAGCCCGTCCCCACCCACCTTCTCCTCCGTCTCGTCTCCACCGATCTCATCGCGCAGGGCTCAAACCAAGCGACCGAAGCGAGCCTCCATCTACGAGCCCACATCAAAACACCACACAAACCCACCCACACGATGCGGTCGCTAGAGCTGTTTACAAAGTACCTAGCGGGACCGTTCAATCTCCGCGGAGACCCCCAGAGAGTCAAGGAAGCCATCTCTGTCGTGCAAATGCGCGGGCTCCCCCTCGTGGCCATCGACGTCGAAGCGTGGGAACGGGCGTCTGAAAAAGTCACAGAGCTTGGCATCTCCGTCTACGACCCGCGCAAAAGCACCGGGCGGTTTCCCCACATCCGTACTACCCACTTAATCATCAAGGAAAACCACAAATACTTCAACTCGCGGTACGTGCCCGACAAGAAGCACCAGTACAACGGAATGGTGTCGTACGTGATGGCCCAGGCCGAGTGTGCGAAATTCATCCAAAAGCTCTTGACGGGTTTGGGCTCAGAATTTGCCTTTGTAGGCCACCAGTTTGACGGCGACATTTCTTGGCTCCGCAGCATCGGGATCCACATCCCAGAGGTGCCGGTGGTCGACGTGGGCAAGATCTTTCAGCAGCTGCGTAGTGCGGGGGGTACCCTCCACGGGGTGCTTGACTTTTGCGACGTACCCCACGCCAATCTCCACAACGCGGCCAATGACGCCTACTACACGTTGGTGGCGGCGTTGGCGATCACCGACCCGGACTTCCGCCAGTTGAAGAAGATGGACACCTTTGTGGAATGTAAGGGTGCCACCAAGAGCCAGAAGCGACGCGATGCGTTCCGCACGCGTACCCCGTCGGTGGTGATCCACAACGCCGACGAGTTGTGGCAGATGTACGTGGGATCGGTTGTTACAAACGGGCATTAGCATGGTATGTATAGAACGGAATGGATAAAGGTTTACTAGAGGTAGGTTTTTAGACGGGATGACAAGGGAGTGGGTAAAGCGTTGTGGCAGGACTGATGGTTTAGCCCAAAGCTCTACTAGTAGCTCGTTTGTTCGGGGTTAGGGATAATCGCGCCAAAGATTGGCTATTGTGACGATTTTTCACCAATTCCTCTCTCTCTTGTTAAACTCCCTATTCTACTCGACCTGCTTTTCACCTGCTTTGCACACTTTCCTAAACTTGACATAGACTTTGCAGCCAAAGCCTTGAGCCCTGGCTACCGCCTTACCAAGGACCAATGGCCAATGGAAAGTAAGGTATAGGGGGCTCACACTGAAGTGGATTCTCGTCACGGTGTCGCTCTGGCTGACCTACCCCCTCTGCCAATTGCTTGGTTAGCGTCCCCACTTACCCCACGTTTCGCACGGCGTAAGCTGGACACGAGGACTAGCTAAGCTCCCTGGACACGTACGCTACGCAGTCAAACTAGTAAACAAAGCACTTTCCCGCAAACGACTACACTTCGCAATAGCGACCCTTCTTGCCAGTCTCTTTTCCCTTTTATTTCTCTTCTAACTCCTCACATTACAACCGACCCCTATGTAGAGCAACCATAAGCTACCACCGCCAAAAGACGACTGGGACTCGCCGTAACCACAAACCCACACCCACACAAACATCGACATCGACATCCACACCCTTGACTCGCTTGACTCGCCCTTTCCCCTCCAACCGCCGCCCCCGCCTTCGTGACTCCCCCCGGATTTGACTCGGTCCCGGTCTGACCCGGGCGCACGGCGACTTCCGAACACATATAAAACGCCAATTGCCCATCCCCAACGCCAACCATGTTGAGACAATCCACCAGATTCTACAGTGCGCTCAAGCAGACGCCCCTCCACCCGGCCCACTTGGCCCTTGGCGGCAAGATGGTCGACTACGCCGGGTTTGACATGCCCGTGCTCTACAAGGGCCAGACCCACATTGAGTCCCACAACTGGGTCCGTGAAAAGTGTGGTCTTTTTGACGTTTCCCACATGTTGCAGCACCGTGTGCTGGGCCAGGACGCCAAGGCTTTCCTCCAGAAGTGCACCCCCATTGACTTGGACTCGTTGCAGCCGTTCCAGGGCCTGTTGACGGTGCTTTTGAACAAGGACGGTGGTGTGATTGACGACTGCATCATCACCAAGCACGACGACACTCACTACTACATGGTCACCAACGCTGGCTGCCGTGACAAGGACTTGGCTTTCCTCAAGAAGGAGGGCGAGGCCTACAACGACTTGACACACACCCCCTTCGAGCTGACTTTGTTGGCGATCCAGGGCCCCGAGGCTGCCAACATTCTCCAGAAGTTCACCAAGGAGGACCTTTCCAAGCTCTACTTTGGCAACTCGCAGTTTGCCCGTATCGCTGGCATCGACCTGTCGGAGCCCGTCCACATTGCCCGTGCCGGTTACACGGGTGAGGACGGTTTCGAGTTGCTGATCCCCTCGTCGCTGAAGGAGGAGACTGAGCAGGCGCTCAACTTCTTCAACCTGATGATCGAGGACTACCCTGACCTCGTCAAGCCCATTGGGTTGGCTGCGAGAGACTCGTTGAGATTGGAGGCCGGTATGTGTCTCTACGGAAACGAGTTGAGCGAGGACTTGACTCCCATTGACGCCCTGTTGGCGTGGTTGATCCCCAAGTCTCGTCGTGAGGAGGGTGGCTTCAACGGGTCGCTGAAGATCTTGAGCCAGATCAAGGACAAGCTGACCACCCACCGCAGAGTCGGCATCAAGCTGAAGGGCCCGGCGCCCCGTGGCGACTCTAAGGTGTTCACCGAGGATGGCGAGAAGGAGATTGGTTACGTCACCTCCGGTTCTGCTTCCCCCACTTGCGGTGGTAACGTGGGCCAGGCCTACATCGAGAAGGGCTACAAGTTCGGTACCCCCATCAAGATTGAGATCAGAGGCAAGAAGCGCGACGGCCAGATTGCCAAGTTGCCTTTCATCGAGGCCAAGTTCTACCGCGGCGACTAATTATAGAATAAACGTAATTGAATGATAGAGTTCCATTCGGTGTTAGCTCGAAGAGTCACGGGAATTGGCTTTTTTGGACTGTCTATACATAGTCTACGGGTAGTCACAACGGGTAGTCACAACACATCTTTGCTGTCTTACTAGTTATTACGTTCGTCAGAGTGCCTGTACATGGATGATGTTCCATCTTAACGTGGGATGATGCTAAAGTTTCTATTCTTGGCAGGTCAGGGGTCTAGATCGACTCCTTCTTTGGCGTAGCCATCCTCGTATTACTCTGCGTACAATTTTTTGACGTGGTTGATCTGATCATCAGCGGACACGCGAGGTTCCTGCTTCCAGAAAGCTGATCGCATTCCAGGCACTCTTTGTTGGGAAGTGGGTTCAATACTGAACCAAAGTGACAATCAGTAGAGAGTATTAAGTTCTGGTCAAGTCTTCCCAGTTGGAAAGATTGAAATTCCCCCCCGCACCGTCAGATAGAATCTTACCCCAGAATTTCGGTAAGCAGGTTATTTTTTATGTCCGGATCATTTGCGCAGATCTTTGAAATTTTTCAAGATGTACAAAAGGCCGGGATGACGACCATGGCTCTTCATGAGACTAGCCTTTTTTATCTTGATTGCTGTGCACTATTTTGTGACTCTCGCGATTGAGATCACCGAGAACACCATCTTTGAGGGCGAGCCAGACCTTTACGACGACGTGACAATAGCACCCTTCGTGTTCTGGACTATTATCTCGACCATAGATATCCAACAGTACGCTACACTCACTGTCGGTGTTGGTGGTGCTTTCCACGTCGTACCCCACAATGACTTAGACTACTGGTTTATTCTGCACGCGGGGATTGTCGTCAACGACGGCATCATCTCCTATAATGCAATCGACAAATCGTTGGATTTCAGCATGAGAATGCAATTCGAGCTATTTGAAAACAATGGAGAGTATTATATTGGTACGGTGGCACCTCCCGATGACATGCGAACTTGGGAAATTAATGCTTACGGACCATGGGTCAATAATGGGCTCTTGTCGTTCTACCAGGACAGAAATATTGGGTACTACGTTGAATTCAAAGGCGATGATATGGTCAACAATGGTGACATTTGCTTGTACAACCACATCATCCAGGCTGATCAAAACATTGATGGCCCCGGTTGTATCCACCTTGCTGAAAATTCTAGAATCACTTTGCTCCGAACGGATTACTTTGCTCATACCGTTCAGTTCTCCCCGAGTTCAACCGGTGATATATTCTTCACTATGGGAGACTGGGCTGGAGTGATAGTCCGTGGGTTTGGTGAAGGCATGGCACTTGCCATCCACACTACCATCGAGGAATTTGAATATTCGGGGTCCATCTTAACCATGTGGTTCCAGTATAAACCAGATCTAGAGCCAATATCTGTGGACATTGGGCTCGGATATGATTTGTCTCTCTTCTCGATTTCCAGTCGTGACGAACGAAGTGAAGGTGATCGCTATAACAACGCGATTATATATGATGGCCCACCCCCGGCCGAAGCTGCTACTGCTGACAATTGTGGCCAGTGTACATCGGCCGTAGCTGCTCCCACAGAATTGCCATGCGAGGAGTGTACGACCTTCACCTCTACGTGGGCCACATCTGATGATGACGGAACTGCTGCTACGGACTCTGGGGTGATTGTTGTGACAACTGATGAGGAAGGTTCACTAACAACGACAACTTCGTTGTTTCCTCGGCCCACTTGTGAAGAGTGTACCGAGTTCACTTCAACTTGGACTACCACCGACGACGATGGTAGCACGGCGACAGATTCTGGTGTGATTATTGTAACGACGGATGATGATGGTGTCTTGACGACAACAACGTCCCTATTCCCTCGTCCCACTTGTGAAGAATGTACTGAGTTCACTTCAACTTGGACTACAACCGACGACGATGGTAGCACGGCGACAGATTCTGGTGTGATTGTTGTTACGACGGATGATGATGGTATCTTGACTACAACAACGTCCCTATTCCCTCGCCCCACTTGTGAAGAGTGTACTGAGTTTACTTCCACCTGGGCCACAACTGAGGATGGCAGTGTTGAGACAGACTCTGGGGTCATCATTGTAACAACTGACGAAGACGGTATCTTGACTACGTCCACTTCAATATTCCCTCGACCCACTTGTGAAGAGTGTACCGAGTTCACTTCAACTTGGACTACCACCGACGAAGATGGTAGCACGGCGACAGATTCTGGTGTGATTGTTGTAACAACGGATGATGATGGTGTCTTGACTACAACAACCTCCGTATTCCCTCGCCCCACTTGTGAAGAGTGTACTGAGTTTACTTCCACCTGGGCCACAACTGAGGATGGCAGTGTTGAGACAGACTCTGGGGTCATCATTGTAACAACTGACGAAGACGGTGTCTTGACTACGTCCACTTCATTATTTCCACGGCCCACCTGTGAAGAGTGTACAGAATTCACCTCTACCTGGGCCACATCTGATGATGACGGAACTGCTGCAACGGACTCCGGAGTAATTGTTGTGACAACTGACGAGGAAGGCTCACTAACAACGACAACTTCATTGTTCCCTCGACCCACCTGCGAAGAATGTACCGAGTTCACTTCAACGTGGACGACCACTGACGATGATTATGGTGTTGCAACTGACTCCGGTATAATAATTGTAACAACTGATGAAGACGGTGTATTGACTACGTCCACTTCATTATTTCCACGGCCCACTTGTGAAGAGTGTACTGAATTCACTTCCACTTGGGACACAACTGATGAGGACGGTTCAATAGCTACTGACAGTGGAATAATTATTGTGACCACAGACGAAGAAGGATCACTAACAACAACAACTTCGTTAATTCCAAGGCCCAATTGTGAGGAATGCACTGAGTTCACATCCAACTGGGTTACGACTGACGAGGATGGTAGTGTTGCAACTGACTCTGGTATAATCATTGTGACGACTGACGAAGAGGGTGTCTTGACCACGACAACCTCCCTATTCCCTCGCCCCACTTGTGAGGAGTGTACTGAGTTTACATCTACCTGGGCTACAACTGATGAGGACGGCACTACTGCAACTGACTCTGGGATCATCGTGATCACCACGGACGATGAGGGTGTCTTGACCACAACAACCTCCCTATTCCCTCGTCCCACTTGTGAGGAGTGTACCGAGTTCACATCTACCTGGGCTACAACTGATGAGGACGGCACTACTGCAACTGACTCTGGGATTATCGTGATCACCACGGACGATGAGGGGCTTTTGACCACAACAACTTCCCTATTCCCTCGTCCCACTTGTGAGGAGTGTACTGAGTTCACATCTACCTGGGCTACAACCAACGATGATGGTGAAGCGGCTACTGATTCGGGCTTGATCATAATCACAACCAACAATGAAGGAGCTCTCACGACGAGCACCTCTCTCTTCCCACGCCCAACATGCGAAGACTGTGATGAGTTCACCACAGAATGGGTAACAACCGAGACGGATGGGTCGACAGTCACAGACTCGGGTATTGTGATTGTGACAACTAATGCAGAAGGTATTTTGATCACTATGACCTCGACATTCCCAAGGCCAACATGTGACGACTGTACCGAGTTCACTTCTGAGTGGGTTACTACCGACGAGTATGGTTCTATCATCACGGATTCTGGGGTGATCATTGTCACTACGGACCTGGATGGCCCATTGACCACTTTCACTTCTTTATTCCCCCAAGCTACATGCGAAGAATGCTCTGAGTTCACTTCAGAATGGGTTACAACTGACGAGGACGGAGTTATTGTGACCGATTCGGGTGTTGTCATAGTCACGACTAATGATGAAGGTGTCTTAAGTACGACCACTTCGATATTCCCTCGACCCCTTGATCCAGATTGTCCCGAATGCACAGAATTCACCTCCACCTGGGCTACCACTGACGAGGACGGAGTGATTGTGACCGATTCGGGTGTTGTCATAGTCACGACTGATGATGAAGGTGTCTTAAGCACGACCACTTCACTTTTTCCACGTTCTGAAGAGTGTCCTGAGTGTACCAGTTTCACGTCCCAGTGGACTACGATGAACGATGAGGGTGAGATAAGCACGCAGTCTGGCGTTATCATTGTTACTGAAGACACTGAAGGCAATTTACACACTACCACGTCACTTTTTCCGTCTCCACCCACTCCTGAATGCATAGATTGTACAACCTTCACGACCGATTGGACCACAATCGGCGATGATGGAATGCCACAAACAGTGTCAGGTGAGATCATTGTTACTATCGATGATTTGGGTTCTCTTACCACAACGACCTCGTTTTTCCCTCAAATTCACGACCCTGTTTGTTCTGGTTGCACCATATTTTCGACCACCTGGGAAACTCAAGAACTTGATGGGAGCACTGACATCATTTCGGGGATTGTCGCAGTCACCACTGACGAAAACGGGGTACTAATTACATCCACTATCTTGTTACCAAGACCTGATTGCCATGATTGTACGGAATTTACATCGACATGGATTTCCAGTGACGAAGATGGAGTTGTTACCGAATCAGGGCTTGTCATTGTCACTACCAATGCGGAGGGGTGGATTACCACAACGTTTACTTTGGTAAGGCCAACAGATGAATGCCTTGAGTGTACAGAGTTTACATCGACGTGGGCAAACGATGAAGTGGGTGGAGCGGCTTCCCGTACTGGGATTGTGGTGGTTACAACGGATGATACTGGCTCCGTAACAACCTCGATTTCGACCTTCCCAGACACAGCTGAATGCGAAGATTGCACAGACTTTTCTACGACTTGGACAGAAGAGGAGAATGGGACCTCCGTAACCAAGAAGGGTGTTGCAATTGTAACAACAAATGATGAAGATTCTTTGGTTACCCTAATATTGGAACATAATGATTTGGTCGATCCTCATGACGGCTACGCAGAGCTTACTGCCACACTCACGACAACAGATTCCGACGGTTCTCTTTTCACCTTCACAAGAGCCATCATTGCCACTAATGATGGTGTATTCTTGGATTCCCCGACATTGGTAGCCCCTCTTCGTACCAATACCATTGGTGAAGGTAATGAACCACCCCAGAGTGTGGGTTCTAAGGTCAACGCGGAAGGCGAAGATGGAGACTCAGCTCCGACCCATGAAGAGGAAGAGTTTGAGGGTGTCAATACCGGTGTTAATTCACCAGAATTCCTTCCACCTTTTGAAACTACTGATGCAGCTGGAGTACCAATAATGACGCCTGTCACCCAGTCAGCGCCTGACCAGGCAACTGGAACTCCCCCTGCAATGCAGATTGTCGGGATGGCAGGGGTTAGCACAATTTCGCTAAAAGTTTCCGCACTTGCCTGCCTTCTCTTGCTTTTAGTTTAATAGTGTATACGACAATTATTTGATCTTGAATTAATGTTGACGCCTGTAATGATGATCTCATGATGTGACGTCTACTCTGCTCTTTAACTTCAGAGGCACCAGCAGTGGTGCCAACAGCCCAGACATTTATCGGATCAACCTAATGCGTAGTGTAATAAAATATGTACAACTGATCTTACGCAATCTCACTTACGCATGAATCATTACTAATGCAGGGCCCCTGCATCACAAACCTTCGAAAGAGTTGGCCACGTAAAAACTCTGAGAGCTACGTCTTCAAAGAGTCATGCTAATTATAAATTGCCCAATCCCGCGTTTATTCATCAGCATTGATCGATTTCAGTCGAATTGAAGAGGACTTATGACACGCACAAACCTACCCCTTGCAGATGAAAATCAGGAGGTCCCTCAACAATTCCGGCGCAAATAGTCCGTTCCACAAAAAGTAAGTGTGGCCAGAAGCTTGGCTCGGAGATTCTTTTGGTGTGTATATGCGAATCTATGTGCAACTATAATACAGTCATAATCATTACTTTTTCAAGCTGAGCTTCAACTTAATTTTGGGTTTTGCAGGCTCCTTCTTTTCCGTTTCCTGCTTTTCGGCATCGTCCACATCCATCTTTTCGGGAGACTTCTCTCTCTCTTCCTTGATCTGCTCACCGTTCTCTTCTGTTGCCTCTGCTTCATCATCTCCATTGGCACCAGGTTCGTCGATTTTAGCGTCCGTCTCTGTTCGTCCGTGAGCCGGTGGTTTGTCTTCTGTCCCACCGTTAGCCTCAAAGGGCTCTCTGGACATCGTCAACTTCTTTGCCTTGGTATCGATTTTCACGTAACGCGGTACCACTGCAGCCCGGTAGTCGTCCTTGAACTGACCAACAAACGAAAAAGCGACCTCGGTGGTATCGGTTCTCGTGGCAATCGCAGACGAGATCACCCCCGGTTGGTCCACTGCGGGAAGTGACTTGAGCTTAGCAGACCGCACTTGAACTGTTGTCCCGTTGACAGCCACCAATCTCGGCCCGATACCCGACAAAGCCGCGGGAACAGGCGTCAGTTTGTTGAGTTGTGCCTCTCGTAACAACGCCCGCTCCTCTCTCGACAAGTGCGGGGTAGGAGCAGGCTCGGCCTCTACCAGAGGCGAGCCTCGCAACTTGATGGTCGGAGGCTTGCGAGACAACAACTGGATCTTGAAGCGGCCTTCGCGCTTGAACACCACTTCGCCGTCGCCATGGTTGCGCACCACGATCTTCTTCTTGAACTCGGCCACTGGGGTCAGGGGAACAGGCAACTTGACAATCAATTCGTCGTGCTCCGGGTACAAGATTTGCGCCATCACAAAAATGTCACGCCGACAGTGGAGCGGCAACAATGAGGTGTGGAGGAGCTCCCACACCAAGTTGCGCAAACCATGGCCTTGAGCGTAGTCACGACGGAGAATGTCAATCAGACCCTTGATCAGGGCCTTGGCTATGGCGTCACGACGACGGTCGCGGCCCGCAGCCCCGTCGCCCGTGTCAATGATGACCTGGTCCACTACTTCGTCCTTGGCAGTAGAATTGGGGGCCAACTTGGCCAAGGTACCGAACTCGGGGTCGTCAAGGGTACCTCTGGTACCGGCTATCGCAGCTACAGCTACCGCAGCCATGAACTCTGCTACAAGGGCGGTTTGGAACCGACGACGCCCCGTAGCATTGGCGTCAGAAGCCAAAAGAAGGCAGTGGGTAAAGTGCTCGGTGATGGTAGCGTTTCTGAGCCCACCCATGAGGAACACGCCTCTCCACGCCTCAAGCCTCACCGCGTCCGGGTATGTGTCCAACGTGTAGAACAAGAGTTGGTCGAGGGGGAACTCCACGAGCCCGCGAACAGCCATGTCGATCTTCTGGCGCAAGCAAGCCACCGCCACCACATTGTGGTACAGCGGGACCCACTCGTCGAGCTTGTAGAGGCGGCGAAGCTCAGTCTCCACCAGGTTAACAAATTGGCGCTGCTCGGTGTTCAGAATGCCCGGAGTGGGGTCGCTGAGCCAGTGGAACAACGCCAGGTCATCTGGGGGCGTAGGCAGCAATGCCAGCCGTGTGAGCGCCGTCACAAGCTCCAGCACGTAGTAGGCGTCGTCGAACGAGTTGTTCAGGTTGTCGTTGTACTTGACAAGGTTGAAGAGAAGTGTTTTTATGGGCTTGGGAACGTCTCCGTCGACATTGCGGACCGCAGCAAGCAACTTGGGCACGGCTTTTTGAACAAAGAACCGCGAAAAGTCATTGAAGTCGTTCAGGAGAGGAATCAGCGACTGCGGGTAGCAGAACATCTCCTTGTAGGCCTTCACCATGTAGCCCACCCCGAGAAACTGGTTCCCCTCGTTCAGAATGTCCACCAAAGCCTGGGCAGCAGCCACACGGACGCCGTAGTAGTAGGCAGGGTCCATGAACGTCCGCGTCAATGACGCGTATACCTGGGGGAGCGGGCGTTCGCACCGGCCAAAGTGGCGGATGGCATCGTACTGGGCCTCCACGTCCCGGTCAAACGCCAACTGCGACCCGTACATGTAGTCAGGCTTCTTGATTTCAAACTGGGCAATCCACTCGAGGTCAGCGTCCACACGGACCCACTCGAAAGCGTTGTCAAAGAGCTCTTCCTCGGTCTTCTGCCAGTTTTCAAAGCCCCACTCAGCCATCTCCAGAGGCTTTTGAAGGATCTCCAGGCCCAAAGGAGTGAACCGTGCACCCAATTGAGGCATCGGGGCCTCTTCGTCCAGCTCTTCGCCGCCCTTGTCCTTCTTCCGCAGCTTCATTTTCCGCCGCATCTTTGTGTTGTACTGGATGTCGATGCGGGTGTTGGAGTCCTTGAGGTCTACAATGTGCTCGTAGGGCGTACCGTCCTGTTCGTGGACTCTGATGGTCATCGGGCCCGTGAACACGGGCTGCACGCTGAACGCGGGCTCGTCGTCAAGGAAGGCGATCGCGTCGTCAACAAAGTTCTCCGCTGTCGGACGGTACTTCGACACTTCCTTTGTTTGCACCTGACGAATGGTCATTTCGATGAGGAACCGCTTCTTGTTGAAGCGCTGGGTCACGTAGAACCGCGGGGTTCCCGCCCCGAAAATCCACTGCTTGAAGAACCCCTCGAGCTTGTTGGTGCGGTTGACCTTCTCGCACACGTACTGGAAGTGCTGGGTCAGCAACGACCCGTTGTAGAGATCCCCCAGCATCGCCTGAAGGAAGAGCTTTGGAAGCACCCGCGAGAGACCGAACAGTTTGTCGGTTTTCGTCATCCGGCGGTCCAAGATGATCATGACGATGGGGGCTTTGAGCTTGACAAACGCGAGATCGGTGCTGCGCACAGGGAACCGGTAGAACCGCAACGCTAGCGGCTTTTGGTTGACATCCTTTTGGCAGATCTCCTCCATCGCCATTTTGACCCGGAACTTGTACTCGTTGGCCCCCATAAGCACTTTGAGGTACTGGTACATCATGTAGCGGGCAATGCCCACGGTGGCCCAGAGGTCGCCAAACGAGTGGGGAACAATGTTAATCCCCAGCCACTGGCAGGCAATGGCCTCTACCACAATCTCGGTGGACGATATCATCGGCTCGATCACGTCGGAAGGGTACAAAAGGTCGCAGTCCGCCACCACAAGCCCAGCAAAGTTGGCCACGGGGGCGTCGAGCTCGGAAACGAACACCATTGAAAGCAGCGAGAACGGGAACAGGCCAAACTCAGCAGAGAAAAAGTCCATGGCGCGGTTGGTAACCACACACGTGTTCCGTGCGAGCTCCAAGTCCAGGGAAAAGCAGTACACCGTCACCGGGTTCAGCTGGGGCTCGCCCTTGGCCATTCCGCCGTCCTCGTCGTCAGAGTCGTAGATTTCCTCCACGGGCTCGTCGTCGTCAGCCGCTACGTCGTCCGACTTGAGCACAAACAGCAGAAAGCACCCCACGGCCCACCCCACGTGCTGGGCGCACACCGGGTTGAAAAGCGACCACGAGACCACCTTTTTCGACCGGTCCAGCGGGTGGGGCGTCTCCTTGACGTTGTTGGTGTCGCCACAGCACACCACGAGGTCGAGTTCGCCCAGTTCCTCCTCCTCTTCCTCGTCTTCGTCCTCGATCCGAGGCTGGAGCGTACGGGGGATGCTCATTTCCACCAGCCACGTGCACCGCTCCCAGAGATTGTCCACACACGGCACCCATGAGCTTGTCAGCACCCCGTAGTCCGCGTTCAGCGTGAAACAGTGCCACTTTTCCTTGTTTTCGGGGGTGACGAACTGGATCCCGTTTTTGGGGTTCTTGAGGCTGTATGTGATAGTAAACGTGATGGGAGCGTAGCTCTCGGCGTGCGGAGTGTTCTTCTTGGCTGGAGTGGTCATTGCCACCAGCTGGGGGGTGCCGTCGCCCGCGGAGAACCGGAAGTTCTCCGGAAGGAAGATGGCGAGCTCGCCGGTGTTGGCGTGTGCGGTGGTGAACTGCTGTAGAAACAACTGTTGCTGCTGCTGAAGCTGCTGCTGTATCTGTTGCTGATGTAGCGTGGCCAGCGGGGTGGCCAGCGGGGTCGAGGGGCCCTCGCGGGCGGTGATTTGGTGTTGCTGGTGTGCTAGCTCGCGGGGGTCGAAATTGAGCTCGCCGAACACTTTGTTGAGCTTCTGGCGGATCAAGTGGTGGTGGTGGATGCTCACATCGGGCGAGGTGACGTCGAGGAGGTTCAAAAGGCCACGGGCCGTGGTGTTCTCAAAGTACTCGTCGTCGTTGAGATATAGGTCATCGTCGTAGATGTAGTTGCACGAGGTGTCGCCATTCACCGTCACCCGCTCGATGTCCATCTCCCGACAGTCCAACTTGACCACCTTGAGCTTATCGGAGAACGGGACGATCACCACCTCTGCCAGCCCCAGCACCGCGTGGTTGGCCAAGTCGACGTCGACACTGACCCGCTGGTGGGCCACCTTAAACGGCTGCAGCAGCTGGTGCCCATGCTTGGCCTTGCTGGCCCGGTAGAGCTTGGGGGTGTCGATCGACGGCATGGGAAGGGTTGGTGGTTTGTTTTTCGTGCGGCTTTGATGTGGCAGGAGAAGAGTCGGGAGAAGGGATTCGTTGTGTGGGGTTTATGGCAAGGGGATGGGTTGTGATGGTGTGGTGGTGTGTGTGTGGTGTAGTAGTGGTGTGTGTGGTGGTGTGTGTGGTGGTGGTAGTGGTGGTTATTCTGTTCAGAGCTTGCTTTGATGGTAGAGTAGTGACACTTGCTGGTGCTTGAGTTTTGAATTAAATTGAGGGATTTGGGGGGAACCAAGGTTGGTGGTGGTTGTATTCAGGTGCATTGGTTATGTCAATGTTGTGTTTTGGTGAGTTCTGGCCGTGGTTATCCAATACGTTGGGACCATGTTGGTAAGATATTGGTGTACTGCATATAGTTCGTGTAGCTTGTAGGAGGATACAACCAAACCCAGTTAGGATGAGTTAAGAGTCGGGATTGGGGACTGAGGTATGGCGATTAGCTTCTCCGGTGCTATCTTGAGCTTTCTCTGCGGCTGGTTTCAAAAGCGTTCCCAACGCGAGCTGACATACCATCACTGTACTGACGATTTAACTGTAGTGTAAACAATCGAATTGAAGTAACTGGACAACAATCCCTTGTTTTAAACTGCACCCATACTCTCAAACTCTTTGTTAAGGTGTCTGGATACCTCTTCAAATGGCTGGGTACAAAGAATTTCGTTAGTGCACTAGTCAAATTCTAGATTCCCCTACGAATAGTGACTATACCTCCACGGAGCTCAGATCAGCACCCCAGTCAATTAAACTATATACAGATGTCCGGTTCGTCGAGCGCCATGAGTGCTGGCCCGGCCCTGGCGCTTGTGAGAATTCTCTCGCTTACCCCATCCAGCGTGGTCAGGGTCAACATCAAAAGCAATGGAACCATGGTATGTCTGCCTGAGAGCACTGGCCACGACACGGCTCACGCGTCAGCGGTGATTGTTCGACCAAAGCCGCGAGTTTTTGACCCGAGACGACGCCCGCGGTGCTCAGGAAAACTCGAAAACAACGACCGGTTGTGGTTATACATCCACAATTGTAATTGGGACCGCGAGAAGCTGTGGGAAGACGTGACTAACCAGGTTGACCAGGAAATCCAAGAGCTCTGGGGCTGTTACTATAACCCTCGGGACTGGAAGACGCCTGAGGAGAAGCAGTTCCCGCACCCAGAAGTCCACACTGCGGAGTCCCCTGTTTATACTGACGATGCTCCTATCACTGTCAATTCTCCACCAAGTCCCGTCGCAGACTTCAGCATTTGCGAAGACTCGTGGGCTAGCACCCCAAGTAGCGAAAGTATCAGCCCACTTCCCCAAAGCTCGCAAAGCAGTTTGCCAGAGGTTGCTCGAGAGAACAGATTCGTTACCTACTCAGGCACCCGGTATGTCTCCAGGGGGCCACACGCTAGTCCCGTGCTAAAACCCCGGCAACGGCGCAAACGGTGGTTCCGCCACTGAGCGGTAGGTGTTGTGCTTGGGATGCCAACGGAAAGAGCCTATACCATTTTGTTCGTAGAGGTATGTAGGGAATCCAACAATGCATCCATCCTCGACAACTGCGGGTGCCCCGTTGTAGTCTGAAGTGGCCACAAGCGGAGACGCGACTCTGGATCCCCAGTGGCTGTGGTTGTACACTACAAGTTCTATAGGCTGGTCCAGCCACACCCAGAACCTGTTGTCAAAAAGTGTCCACGCGTGAGAAGGGACGGCAACAGTGTGATCTCGGAACTGTCGAGCTGCTGGCGTGCGTTCCACGCTTATCTCGCTTCCCTTCCTCTTGAAATGCAAATTGAGTAATGTTCCTTGCATACCTTTTTCCACGAATGCCTCGAGCTTCGCGTAAGACCAGTGGAAGTGCTTGGAGCTAACAAAGGGTCCGAGCTGGTAGAACAAATACCGGGTCAAAACCTCAGAAGGTATGTCTCCTTTCGAGACAATCGTGGCCAGCCCATTACGGTAATCAGGCGTAAAGTCGATCAATTCTTCAGCCTCTCTTGCCTTGTTGTCCAAAAGATCGTTCGCTCGTACCACCTGCTTGTGAAGAGCAGCCAAATCTTGTGCGAGGCTTTCATTCGAAGCCAACACCAGCCTTATTTGGTTCCTATGCGTCAACTGCGGGTCGTGGTTGCTCGCGTCTTCGAACCAAGTAATCCCTTCGCGGGTGCACTCTTCTATAATCGACGACTTGGGGACGGACAACATTGGCCGCACTACGGTCAACGGTTCTCGCGTAACCATTGGAAACAGCGAGTACTCCCTGAGGCCCCTCAACCCAAACATTGTGGAGTTTCGTGCTAGTCTCATCCAAAACGTCTCCATCTGGTCATCCCACGTATGGGCAACGAGCAAATGGCTTACAGAAGCATTCTGGCATGCGTCTAGCAATGCTTTATACCTCGCATTACGAGCGTTCTCTTCAAATGCAAGCCCATCCCCGGGCACTGTCACCGACACAATCTTGTGACGTACCCCCCATCGAGCCATCTGCTCTCCAACCGCAACGGCCTCATCTCGAGAAGTGGGGCGAAGACCATGGTCTATGGTGATCGCTAGGGGGTCTAGGTGGCGGTATCTCCACGTCATGTACATCGAGTCCACCCCTCCGGAGAGGGCTATGGCGACCCGAGACTTCATCCATGGGTTAGCGATTAGTTATTTTTTATGCACTACGCAGGACCCTCTTGAAATCGGTTTCGGGCTGGCTGGATGGGCTGGGAAAAGCTGAGAAAGGTGAAGTACCTACTTCAATAGACTCTACTGTGCATTTAAAGCTACTTTGTTGTCTTCAAATTCATTCTGAAAACATTTATTGAATTTACTATTTCGCAGCCATTGCAGCATTTCTCATCATGAGGGAAAGTCGCCCTTTCTCGGACCAAAGTAACCATCGGGGGCTTGGAGGGTGGCATTGAGCCGTGCAAGACCCTGACCGTCCACTCCAACATACGACACACTGTTGCCCCACCAGTCAATATACTTGTCGTGGTACTGAACAGCGAAGAAAATGATGATCCCCAGAAGTGCAACACCAGAGGTAAGTGCGGCCGACAAAAGGTAGTTATACTTCACCCACCACGACGTAAAGCGATCACGGATATACCACATAAAGGCGATCGACACATACAAGCCCGCCGTGTAGTACGAGAGGTTGTAGGGTACGTAACTGAGCATCCCCAAAAGAATCAAAGTAGGTTGGAATTTGCGCCCATGACGACGGGGCAACAACCACTTGACACCAACGCAAACAAAACCAGCAACTGCTCCAATGAGGAAGCACCACTTCAAAATGGGGTATAACTGGAACGACTTCTTTGGTCCAATAACACCCCATGTAATCGATGCCAGATAAAAGGTGTTGTCACCAGGGCAAGTGAACTTCTGAGCCTGGAACGCGGTACAGAGATCTTTGATTCCAGTCAATTGGAACTGAAGCACTCCCAAAGACACAAACGCCAGCACAAACACGGCAATCATCTGGCATCGGAATAACGCACGCGGCAGAATCAGTGCCAAGTGGGTCATTTTCTGGTCCCCAATGTAGTTCATTGCCTGGCCATCAATGTTGTAACCGAGAGCCTTGACAAAGTTAAGAGCCAACCCGTTACCAGGAATTGCATACCCAATGATAAGCTCGACCAACACATTAAGCCCGAAAGACATACCCGTGGTTCCCAAAATTGTTGTTAAGGGAACCAAGAATACCAAGTTAATGGCAAGAGCAAAAAAGATTGTCCACACTGGCGTAGCAGCAGGGTACAACTTAACGCAGAGAATGGCTAATACGATGGATATCACCAACACCACAAAGAAAACCCAGTCTGGTACCTCCTTGTACTTTCTCATCCTCACTGTGAAGGGATCTTCAAATCCATCGTAAACTGAAGATGACTTGAAGTTTTTCAACTGGTAGTAGAATTGCTTGAACGAGTATCCCATCTGTCTCCAACGAGTTCCAATCTCAAACACAAAGGCGAAGAGGTACAAGGCAAAGAAAGTGCCATAAACGACGAGATTTGCACTGGTGTAAAACGGAGGCCCATACTCTGCATACTTCTTGGGATCAAAGAGTGAGTGCTCATCAACCACCTGCTTAACATCATAACGCTTTCCTTCGTTTGTAAACAAACGATTCGAATTGATTGGCAAGAACCCAGACCATTTGTAATTCGAATAGTGCACCCCGAGAATACACACGAATCCCACAAGCAACCCAATGTAGTGGTATATTTGCGTGAAAACCAGAAGGGTGAGGCAACCTGAAAAATTGATCACCAGCCAGTCAAAAGAAGGAACAGGGTTGAGACCTAATCCCAGAATCGTACCAGTCACGTTAGCTAAGTTGAGGTTCTCAGGCGCAATCCACGTAATCCAGTTGAAGTATGAAAGGAATTCGGCTAAGTAGTTAGGGATCCAAAAGTATAAGAACGCCAAGCCAAAAGTGATGAAGAAGAACAGATACCCCAGAATTTTCCACCCATGCACCACAGCATTTGTTGAAGGTTTGAGGAGAGTCTTGTTGAGAGCCAACGTCGGAAGATTAGATGGGAAGATACAGTAAATGGGATACACCACAAACTTCCGAAGTAACCCGGCAAACCCAAATCCCATGAATTGTGTGGAGAGTGTCAAGAGTACCTGGTATCCAAAGTCAGCCCACTGGTTGTCGTAAAAGATCGGAAGCTTCTGGACAACAATATTAGAAGTGACATAAGGGCCACCACCAGCCACGGCGAAGAACATTGTGGCCAACAATTGCTCCTTATTGGTCCAAGGACCTGGATTCAAGTCAAACTTGTACTTGCCAAAGCCAATCTTCCAAGACGGGAGTAAGCGTGCTGCTGCCATCCCACAAGGGTAAAGGAAAACCTGGACAACAGAGGTAGAAAGATAAATACTGGGCTGGCGGACTCCAAAGAATTGGTTCACCACACCCCCAATAGCCACCCAAAGAACCCCCAATATGTAGACTCTTGCGGTTTCAGCTGAGATTTCGGGGTCATCATAAGGTTCTGTCACTGCTCGAATCTCGGTGTATGGAGACCAATACGCGTTAAGAGCGGCTTCTAAACGTACTTGTAAATCCCAATCATAAACCTTAGTCACGTCTAAGTGGTCATAGTCAATATCATCTTCGGAAACTTCTGCCTGAACAAATTCCGATGGGTCCTTCTCTTTTTCGGAAACGATGGTAATGACCTGAGGAGCACCTTGGAATTCCACCAACTTGACCCACAAATCGTAGTCATCGGCATTGACATTGTAATCATCGCGGTGTTCTTCAACAGCAGCCTTCAAGATTTCAAGCCCTTGTGCCGTCGACAATCCTGCAATCTTCTCAAGCATGAACACAGCATCCAATGGTAAGTCCTTTTCGGAATACAAGCCTGGGTAGTTAAGCCGGGCTAACACAAACTCTTTCTGGCTTTCAGATAACCCATCTCCCACCCGGTCCAATGACAACGGTTGTGACGTGACAGCCGCGACATCAAGCTCGTGGTCTCGTGGGTCGTGCAAGCTTGTGTGACGAATACCAGCCGGTTCAGACATGACTTTTGAGAGAAACTACTGTGAATTTAAGGGTGCTTTATAGGGGAAAGTGGTAGTGAGTAGGAACTGGTACGGCTTCAAACGGCTCCATCAGACCATCCCACAATTTTCGCCACATTTTTACGAGAATTTTCCGATTTTCTCGGGATTCTTTCGGGTAATTCGACGAGAGAGATGAACTTTAAGACTTCTATCCAATTCTGGTTGCTCCACCTGCCTTTTTTCTACAACATCGTTGTATTCTTCCTCTTTGTGAGTTGCACGGCTCTAAGCCTGCATTGTTTTATTGTGGCTGCTCAGGGTTGGAACGACGATCAATTACAAAAGATAAAGCTCACAGGTCTTGTGGCGGCCAATACTTAATGAAGTGTGGATAGCTCAAAGTTGCCAAGACTTTGAGGTACCTTTAGTGGGCGCCACGAATGATCATAACTCCAGGGTAACTAGAAGCACTCCTCCCCTAAGCTAATCTATACTTTGAACGAAGCCGAACCGTATCACTTGTATCGGCATAAAGACAACTTCGGAGTTCTCTGCCTATCGGAGTACTTAGAAAGGTCAGCAAACTATTCCACATTTCCTAACAATGGTCTTCAAAGCCGCTTACACACCTGTACCCCGTGCGTCTCAAATAAGTGTAAGAATATTACGTATGACGACGAAACCACCGTACCGCCATTCAACTGAAACAACTTAAATTGAACACTACATTTCCAATCTCTCTGTACCATTCTGTAGCCAAGTCGACACAAACTACGCTGGGAAGTCCCCGATTCTTGGACCAAAATACCCTTCAGGCGCTTCAAGAGTAGCATTACGCAAAGATAAGCCAGCCCCATCAGCCCCAGCATATGACACACTATTTCCCCACCAGTTAAGAGACTTATCATGATACTGGACAGCAAAGAAAATAATGATCCCCAGAAGTGCAACACCGGAAGTCAATCCGGCTGACAAAAGGTAGTTATACTTCACCCACCACGACGTGAACCGCTCACGAATGTACCACATGAATGCGATAGATACGTACAACCCCCCGGTATAATACGAGAGGTTATAAGGCGCATAACTGAGCATACCCACGAGAATCAACGTAGGCTGGAATTTGCGAGCATAGTCTCGAGGTAAGATTCTCTTAACACCAATGCAAATAAAGCCAGCCACGGCACCAATGAGGAAACACCACTTGAGAATGGGGTATAATTGGAACGATTTCTGGGGACCAATGACACCCCATGTGATCGATGCCAGGTAGAAAGTGTTCTCACCAGGACACGAGAACTTCTGGGGTTGGTGAGGTGTGCAGAAATCTTTAATCCCTGTTAACTGGAACAGGATGATCCCCAAGGATACAAACGCCAGCACAAATACGGCAATCATCTGGCATCGAAACAACGACCGCGGCAGAATCAGTGCCAAGTGGGTCATCTTCTGGTCTCCAATGTAGTTCATTGCCTGGCCATCAATGTTGTAACCGAGAGCCTTGACAAAGTTAAGAGCCAACCCGTTACCAGGAATTGCATAACCAATAATAAGTTCAACCAAAACATTGAGGCCAAACAGCAACCCGGTGATAGCACTGATGGTAGTCAAAGGAACCAAAAACACCAAATTGATACCAAGAGCAAAGAAGATTGTCCAAACTGGAGTGGCTGCAGGGTACAACTTGACACAAAGGATAGCCAACACTATAGAAATAATCAATACGATGAAGAAAACCCAATCAGGGACCTCCTTATACTTTCTCATTTTGGCTGTGAAAGGATCATCAAAACCGTCGTATACCGAAGAAGTCCGCAAGTTTTTGAACTGACAATAGAACTGCTTGAACGAGAACGCCATCTGCTTCCAACGCGTGCCAAACTCAAAGATAATCGCAAAAAGATACAACGCAAAGAACGTGCCGTAGACCACTAAGTTTGCAGCCGTGTAGAAAGGGGGTCCATATTTGGCATACTTCTCAGCGTCAAACAATGACTCCTCATTCACCACGCTTAGAACATCGTAGGACTCACCGGTGTTGGTGAACAAGTGGTTGGAATTGATTGGCATAAAAGCAGTCCATTTGTAGTTTGAGTAGTACACCCCAATGATGCACACAAAACTGATAAGCAAGCCAATGTAGAAATAAATTTGTGTGAACACCAGCAAGTTGAGACAGTTGTTGTAGTTGATAATGGACCAATCAAAAGATGGAATCGGGTTGAGGCCAAGCCCCAGCACACTCCCTGTAACAACCGCCAAATTGAAATTGTCGGGTGCAATCCACGTCATCCAGTTAAAGTACAGAAGGAACCCCATCAAGTAATTGGGGATCCAAAAGTACAAGAACGCCACACCAAAAGTGATGAAAAAGAACATATACCCCAGGATTTTCCAACCGTTGATGACTGTTTGAGAGGAAGGCTTGAGGAGGGCCTTGTTGAGTGCTAAGGTAGGCAAGTTCGAGGGAAAGATGCAGTGAATAGGGTAAACCACAAATTTTCGAAGCAAGCCCGCAAACCCGAACCCCATGAACTGGGTGGAAAGAATCAAGAGCACTTGGTATCCAAAGTCGGCCCACAGGTTGTCGTAAAAAATGGGGAGCTTTTGCACAATGATGTTCGAGGAGACATAAGGAGAGGCACCAGCGACAGCAAAAAACATCGTAGCCAACAACTGTTCCTTATTGGTCCATGGACCAGGGTTCAAGCTGAACTTGTACTTGCCAAAGCCAATGTTCCACGCTGGAAGAACTTTTGCAGCCAACAACCCGCAGGGATAGATGAAAACCTGTACCACCGAAGTGTTAAGAGAGATACTAGGCTGACGAGTGGTGAAAAACTGATTTACCACCGCCCCAATGGCTACCCAGATGATGCCCAACACGTACACTCTAGCGGTTTCCGCCGATACCTCTGGGTCGTCAAACGGCTCGGTGACAGCTCGAATTTCTGTGTATGGGGACCAGTAAGCATTGAGGGCAGCCTCCAAGCGGACTTGCAAGTCCCAGTCGTAGATCTTGTACACATCCAAGTGTTCAAAGTCTAGGTCCTCTTCTGAGCCCGAACTCTGGATATGAACCAGCTCGCTGACCTTTTCCTTCTCAGAGACGATTGCATCCCCAAGCGTTTCTCTTGTTGCGCGATAACCAACCAAGTTGACCCACAAGTCAAAATCTTTGGCGTTCACATTGAAGTCGTCGCGGTGATCTTCGATGGCCTGCTCCAAAATCTGGAGAGCTTGTGTCGTCAGCAAGCCTGCGATCTTCTCAATCATAAAGACGGCATCCAACGGCAAGTTTTCGTACGAGTCTAACCCTGAGTAGTTGAGCCGGGCCAACACAAACTGTTTCTGGTTGTCAGTTAACCCGTCGCCCACATGGTTCAACAGCAATGGCTGCGAAGTGATCGCAGCCAAGTCCAACTCGTGGGCCCGCGGGTCGTGCAAGTCTGTGCTACGGATGGCCTCCAATTCAGACATGGGTCTTTGGGGGTACTACGGTAGAGATTTATACCCAGCCGGAAACCAAGCCTCGCCTTGAACGGCTCCATTCACCGGCTTTCTCCCTCAAGCCACATTTATGCACCGAACAAAAGGATTTTCCGGGAAAACGTTCCAGAAGCACGTTACGTAGCCTGAGGGAACCGAAGCCGGTAAACTAGACGGTGCCAAGAAAATTGTAGCTCGGAAACCTCAGATCCCCTGCCTGCCCACATCCGCATTATTGTCCGCGATAGTTGTGCTCTATTGTTCGTCGTGATAAGCTGTCATTGTGGCTGAAGTTGGTAGGTGGCTTCGAAAAAGGGCAGAAACGCCGCTTGACCGCTCAGAAACAAATGAATCAGGGCTTATCAGAGTGGACTGAGACCTTCCATAGCCGTGTTCGGCGTTTTCCGTCCGTGGACAACGCCTCTGGGGCTTTGTGGGGCTTATCTCATGTCATGTGAACGGAACGAATGCACCGACCCCGAGAGCAAGTAAGGATCTGCTGTGTCTCTGCAGTCAGAGCCCCCATACACGCCTGTGATAAGATAAGCCTTTGTTCAAACCTTTTTGACACCATCGGTTAACTCGGCTGACAGCCGCACTTTGATAAGGGCATGTGCGGACCACGCCACCACCGTGCCATTGAACACGAGCACACAAAGCTACCCAGATACAGGGCAACGAACACATGCAGAGTAGTACAGATCAGCACAAGTCATAGCGTCACTCGCCATCCCTTCCCTTCTCTCTTTTCTCACCACCTCCCGGTTACGAGCCACCCTATATTTCGCCCCGCGTCATCGGAGGATCCTCATGTCCAGAGTAGGTGTGTTAGTGCTAGGCCCCGCCGGGGCCGGGAAGCTGACGTTTTGCAACCTGATCATCACCCACATGCAGCTGATTGGCCGTCGCGCCCACATTGTCAACTTGGATCCCGCCGCCGAGCCCACCCAGTACGAGTTTACCGTCGATATCCGCGACCTCATCTCGCTCCAGGATGTGATGGAGGAGATGGACTTGGGGCCCAACGGAGCACTTGTGTACTGTTTTGAGTTTCTCATGAACAACTTGGACTGGCTTGACGAGGAGATTGGCGACTACAACGACGAGTACCTCATTTTCGACTGTCCCGGGCAAATAGAGTTGTATACCCACATCCCGGTGCTACCGGTGATTACTCGCCACTTACAAAACCAGTTGAACTTCAACTTATGTGCTGCCTATCTTCTAGAGCTGCTGTTCGTGGTGGACCCCTCCAAATTCTTCTCCGGAGCTCTTTCGGCGATGCTGGCGATGATCCTTTTGGAGTTGCCCCATATTAATATCCTTTCCAAGGTGGATCTCATCAAGGACAACTACGGTAAGAAGCGTCTCAAGCAGTTCTTGAACCCCGACCCGATGTTGTTGGCGAAGGAGGACACCGAGTACAACCCCAAGTTTGCTAAGCTCAACCAGCTGATTGCCCAGTTGGTGGACGACTTTGGCATGGTGCAATTTTTGCCGTTGGATGCTGGCAACAAGGAGTCGCAGAGCGTGGCGACGATTATGAGTTACATAGACGACGTGACCCAGTGGAGCGAGGCCCAGGAGCCCAAGGAGCCCACCGAGGAGTTCATGCCCGAGGACGAGGGAGACTTTGAGTAGAACAGCCAATTACATCACTGGCATTGGATTAATAAGGATAATAGACGTATGGTTGGTTGGATGATGTGGTAGATTGTGGTAAAATTGGGTGTCTTGAGGCTACGTGTGAGCTAAGTTGGGTTAGTTTTGGGTTATTTTGGGTTAGGTGGAGTGCCAGGTTTTGTGTTAGGTGGTTAGTGCTAGGTTTTGGGATAGGGAGGGTCTGATGTACGTGCTGGTGTGGTACCTTGTAAGGGGTCTACGATTGGCACTAGATTTGGCCCACACAGGGCACTTGCCAGTTTAATCGGTTATGCTTACTGATTTGATTTACTTTCTTTAGGCTTTTGAGAAAAATGGCTGATCGAGCCAGTCCATGTTGAGCAGATATCGATTTTCTATGGGCTAGCTAAGCAATTGTTTGATAAACACTTCAAACACCACGACGGCAATCACCGCCTCGAGAGCAAGGATCTGATAGTTCATGAGCTTGAGGTCATTCTTGACCTTTTTCTCCCACCGGAGACGCTCGAATATACTCTGTTCTTTCGGAAGCATATGATTGTAGTTACCGTGGGTGCACCCAGTTTATATACTCTAGGCACAAATCGCCCCATATTGGCGGACATAAGCTCGCTGGCTTCCCCGCGGTTATTGCTAGCACATGAAGAAGTTGGTCTCCGCTCGCACCATTAAACTCGTATGATTCTCTCCCCCGTGCCTTGCATGGCTAGCTATATATGGGGAGCGGACTAAACCCTCTAATGCCATGGCTAAATCCAAGAAGATAGACATCCAGCACTACCAGTACCCTCCTACCAAGGACCCGGCGCCGTCGGGGCTCTACGGGACGCTTTTGACTGTGGTCAAGCTCTTGGTGGGAGCGTTCCTTGTCCTGTTCATCATTCGCACGCTTACTGGCACCGGTGAGAAGGTAGAGGTTGCTACGGAGTGCCACAACGACATCGAGTACTACCACGGCGACAAGAAAATTGTCGCTTTCAAGACCGGGTTTTGCGGTCTGGCCGCTGACTGGCAGGTCGTGGTCGACAACATGCACGCTATGATTGACAAGACCGCGCTCGTGCCGGCTGCGGAGTGCATTGTGGTGACAGTTAACGGGGAGGAGGTCCCGATCGTGTGGGGATCCAAGGGGAAGAAGGTGTCGGCGAAGGACTGTGACAAGAGCCAGGCTTCTGAGGTTTACGAGTGGAGCTAGATATATATAGCGAATAGATTGAGTACGTACGGGTGGAGTAGGTGGCGGAGTTACTGGTGAGTTACTGGTGTGGATGGTGGGCACCACGTGATTTTATAGTGGACTACGCATGCCTATGGCTCCGTTCACGGTCTAGTGGTGGAGTCACGTTGGTTCCCCGTGACATACTGCATACTCTCGGACTTGTGTGGGCGGACTTATACGAGATCGTATAGAACGGGCAATGGTCAGCACGGCCTCCGGTAGAGGAATAGGGGTACAATCAGAACGATGGGTGGAACTGCAAGTCGATTTCCTACAACAGATGGTCTGCCATGAGCTCTTGCTAGAGACCCTAAGGATGTTAGAGACCACCCAAGCGACCGGCTACTGCGCTTTTACCAATGTAACTGCTTTCATAGTTCACGTTTCAGGTACGGGTGCGTATAGTATGGGCCCCTGCGGCCCGGCGAGCCCACACCGTAGCGAGATTTACCACGCCCTCTGTGAGACCGTTCAGTAGAGTATACCAACATCAAGCAGAAGTCACTCACACGTACGTACACCCTCAATCTCTCTGCGATCTCCCTTCCTGGTCAACCTCGAGCCTTAGCGCATTGTACCGGTACGACGCAGTGAGCTGACTTTTATCGCTGGAGACCCAGAGAAGGCTCTGACCGCGAGAAACACCTCTCGCCTGTGTCGTAACCCCCTTGGCCGCCCATCCCCCCCTTCCCTGCTTCTCACTAGGCCATCGCTCCTCTTTAGACCATCCATGACGTCACACCATCAACTCGTATGATTTTGACAGTGACAGGCTATATATGGGCTGGTTTGTGGTCTTTCCAGCGTAATTCCTGAACGATGGCTGGCAAGAAGTCTAGCTGGGACGACAAGGGCCCCAGTCGCGGGGCTCGTGCGATTGGTACCTTCTTCATGTGGGGCAATATTTTGGTCTCGGTGGTGGGGATCATCTTCTGCGCGTGGACGGTCTACTGGCGGAACGCTGATCTCTGGACGTGCCACACCGAGCCCTACTACCACTACGAGGGCGACGAGATCGTCGCTGTGCGGCCGATGGGCATCTGTGGCTACACCAAGGACTGGGCCCATGTGGAGGCCAACATGGCCGGGGTGATTGGCATCCACAAGGACGAGTTGCCGGAGGCCCGGTGCATCTTCGTGGTAGACAAGTACGGAAAGCACCCTATTGTGTGGGGAACCAGTGGAGAGAAGGTTGCCAAGATGGTGTGCACCGCGGGCTCGCCGGGGGACGCTTACGAATGGTAGATGAATATATGATGAGATAAGCCCTGTAGTGCTGTTAGAGGAGGTGGTGGTTAGTGGTCTCACGGGTATACACACTTCTCGAAGGAGTATGGTGGTTTTGTGGTCTCACGGCTATTACACACTTCTCCACAGAGTATGATGGTTTAGTGATCTACACACTTCTCCACAGAGTATGATGGTTTAGTGGTCTACACTTCTCGACGAAGTATGGTAGTTTAATGGTCTACACTTCTCGACGAAGTATGGTGGTTTAGTCTACACTTCTCGCTGCTTCGTGGTTTAGTCTGCACTTCTCGCTGCTTCCATTTCATGTCTCACCCCACTTCGACCCCGCCCCCACCACGTCGCGCCCAGTTTCATATCGCACTCAATTAACCCCTTTGAGCGCTATCCCCGATCGCTATTGTTACTCCTGCGTTGCTCGCCGCCTGCCAAGTTGGGCAAATTCTCTTCCCTTGTTTTGAGGCGGCTGCTAACCTTATATCTGGCAGCACACGCGTCTTGTCCCAAAAGGGTAAAATTGGCCAATTCCACCAGCTAAACTTAGAAGCGGTGGGATAAACAAACAACGCTCATGTGACACCGAAATAAGGTTTGGTTGTGACGGAGATCCGCGGTGGACGTGGCGACGGCAACAGGAGCCACCCCAGGCTTTGTGCTGGCTCCGATATCTCCAGTGCGTATTTGAACCTAATTTCCCAGCAGTGAACAATCACAAACGGAATACGAGTGTCTGGACTGGGAGCCCGGAGACGTCAAGGGATGCGTCGCCATGCTGCACCCCGCTTGACCCTTGCAGGTGCTCCGTGTCGTAATAGGGCTTCGAACGAGGGTTTTAGGAAGTCCGGGCGAAACGGAAAATTGGGTTGACAACTATTAAAGTTAAATTGGATCAGGTGGGGCACAGATATCACATGGGCTGTAGGTTAAGGTTAGAGTAGGTCTCGACCTGAGGGAAGGGTCGACGCAAGGGGTTGTGAATAGCCGCCATCACTGTGAAAAGCCGATCTGACTGGTGGTGAAAGGCCACTATGTGTCTGGTGGTTGTCAAAAATGCGTACTCCAGTGATCGTTCTGTGCTGGTCTAATCTTGGTCTATTCGCTGCTCTCGTTCTTATTCGGTTCCCATTTTGTGCCATTCTCACTCAATTGTGTCATGTCTACTAGTCTCTTCTCGTCAATTTCTGGCTATTCTCAGCTTCATCCGGTCTCATCTGTGTGTATGCTACTGTTCAAAGCTCCAGTCTCCATCGGTGTGTATGCTACTGTTTACAGCTCTGCTCGTCTCTATTTCACTCAATTTAACGACTTATTCGAATTCCTTGTTTACTAAGGTACCAACCAGTATTACAGTACTCTTCTCATCATTATCCAATTCTCAATTCGAATCAGACTCTTCAATATTTCCATACCACGAGACTCTTTACGCCTATTCTGACATTTTCCCAAGTCCCTTGCTCTACTAGTGCTCGTCTTGTCTCTCGCTCGTCTTTCCGTGCTCGTCTTCCCGTGCTCGTCTTCCCGTGCTCGTCTTGTCTCTCGCTCCTCTTCCCTTACTCTTTCCCATCATTCTCAGCCTCACATCTACACCTAGTCCCGTAGTCCATCACACCCCTACCTTGGCATCTTCTTTTCATCTGTCTCATTAATGTCTATATGCTAATATTAGGGTGCTCCTCGCGGAGCCGCTTGAACCAGTTGATCAACTTCAGCCCGCGCTTCTTCTTCTTCTTCTCCTTGGTCTGGAGTCCTTCAAACGCCAGCGCCAAGTGTTCCAAGTTGGCCAGCTTCGCCTTGATGTGCCGCATCGGCGCCAACGTGCCGGGACGCCGCCGCGGCACGTCGATGGTGTTGGTGGACGCCGCCGGCAGCAACGGCACCGCGCGCGGCGGCGGCGTCACCGGCTTCTCCACCAACGTGTCCTCGGGCTCCTGGAAGGTGTCGTCGGTCAGCGGCAGCAGGTTGCGGGTGTCCGACACCACAATCAGCGGCATCCGCCGCGGGTCGGCCCACTTGTCGGGCCGCTCCACCAGCGGGTCGTACTCGGTGATGTCGGTGGCCAGGTTGGAAATCACCTCGCCCGTGTGGTCCAGCAGGAGCAGCACCGGCAGCAGCAGGTGGTGCTTCGGCGGGCGGATCTCCTTGCGGAACGCCATCGGCGGCAGGTGGCGCCGGAGCTCGACAAACCGCGGAACCCGCCCGCGGTCGGTGGGCAGCGCCGTCTTGAGCAGCGGGAGCAGCGCCAGGTGGCCCAAGAACCGGTCCTTGGGCGCCAACATCGCGGCCAACGGCGGCGCCAACGCCAGCGACTGCGAGTTGGTGCGCACCAAGTGCACCAGCTCCAGGCTCAGGTTGCGCATGGCGTTGCTGATGCGCAGCAGCTGGTCGTAGAACACCTGGTAGCGCGTGGCCATCGCCTGCGAGCGCCGCCGCGAGTGCACCATCGACGGTGGCGGCAGGCCCTTGACCAGGTCGCGGCTGCTGTTGTTGGACCACGGCGGCGGGGCCTTGGACAACAGCGTCATCAGCAGCAGCGCCAGCACGTGGCTGTAGACCTCGCCCGGCGGTGGGTGGAGGTAGTACTCGTCCACCAGCGCTGCGTCGTCGATGCACACCGCGTCGTCGTCGTCGGCCTCCTCCTCGACGATGGCGTCCTCGCGCGGGCACTGGGGCAGCAGCGTCAACACCAGCATCAGCAGCAGCAGCTTGACGAACGGCAGTGCGAGGAAGTCGTCCGGTGTGGAGGCCAGCTCCGCGCGGAGGATCTCGTCGAGGTCGATCACGCCCAGCTTGGGCGTGGTGCCAGTGAAGCCGGTCGTGCCAGCAAAGCCGGAGTTGCCAGCGGTGCCAGCGAAGCCGGTGGTGCCAGTGCCAGTGAAGCCGGTGTTACCGGTGCCAGTGTTGGTGGCCAGGGCTACAGACCCGGGCAACGGAGCAAACGGGAGGCCGGGCGGGGCCAAGCCCGGCAGCGACACCGGAGCGGGGCTCGCCAGGTCGCCAAAGATCGTCCGCCGCGGGTACGCCAGCGACGACAGCCGCGTTCTGCGGTGCGAGCCCGGGTTGCCGAGGCGGATGGGCGAGTTGAGCGCCAGGACGGGCTTCTTTTGCGGGCTCAGCGGGGCTGGAGGCGGCGGCGGGGCCATGGGGAACGAGAAGTCCAGTGCCTTGGCGGCGAAGTCGTCGTCGTTGTTGAAGTTGAAGTGTTTGTCGAGCTCGTCCTCGTGGTGCGGCAGCGGGGCCAGCAGCTCCAGTTTGGGCGGGGCGGGCAGAAAGAGCCCGAGGCCCATGGCGTCGAAGTCGCCCGAGATGGCGGCCAGGCGGCGGTGGCGGTGGGCTGGGCGGCGCGGCGCGCCCGGGGTGACGGAGCCGGGGGTGGACACAGTGAGGTGGTCCATGCAAATGGGGGAGACGAGGGAAATGGTGGACACGGGGGATGGGGAGGTCTGCGGAAGACCAGAGTCAAGTGGGTAGGAGGTAGGATAGGTCTATGGAGACTGGGACCTAGGGGATACCGGGACCTATGGAAGACTGGGACCTATGGGGGAACCAGTTGGTAGGACCAGTGGGTAGGACGTGTAGGGCCTATAGGTTGAACCGGTGGGTTAAGCTGGGGTAAACCTGGGGTAGAACCTGTGGATTGGACCAGTGGTAGGTCTATGGGATGACCAGTAAAAACCAGGGATAAAACCAGTGGGGCCAGAAAAAGGACCAGGAAAGGACCAGGAAAGAACCAGATATAAGACCAGTGTTTGGGTCTATGGGCTGAACCAGTGGAGGTTGACCTGTAGGTTCGGTCAGTGGTTAGGTTGACCTGTGGATAGACCGTGGGTCGGTGGTTCGGGACCTGATGAATGGGTGACCTATTGGAACAATAAAAACCAATAAACCACTCAAACGCTAGTAGACAACACTAATAGAAACCACGTATGACTCGAAACGGCACAGTAGTTTTTTCAAAGTAGTTTCAATAGCCAGGCAAAACCTATGCGATAAACAGGGGGCAACAGCCAGCAACAGCCAGGATGTAAAGGACCAACAGAGGGCGGGGTAAACGAGTGGACGCTAGGGGCTAGCAATGCAACAGACTTTCTCAGCTAATGAACCATATATCCACCGGGTCCCGCGGTTGACCAGACAAATCTGTCGAAAAAAGGCGGCTGGGCTCTGCTTATAAGCAATCCAAATTTAGCAAAATATTCGCTTGCATACAAGCCCGACAAAAGACAAAATGTGTTAGCCGGGAATGGGCAGCAAAGGACAAAGACCCTGAAGGGGCTGGGAACGACCGTTGGCACGGTGGTGGTTACAGGGAGAGAAGGTTACGGGGGGACTACGTGCCTACGCCCCTTGCGTGTTTCCGCTTCCGGTTAATGGCGTACGCCCTGCTGGGCCTCGTGCCAGGTGGCTTTGTGCATGTCTACCCCCGATGGCTTAATAAAACAATCTGACACGCGTGTTTGGTGACCGGCATGGGGACAATGGGTTGCGAGCGCGGGCGGCGGGTATATAGTGAGGTGGCAAAGGATGAGACGTGTTGGTGTGCACACAGCGAAGGGGTGACGGGGGTTTGGTGGGGCGGGGCCGCCAGGGGTGTGGGGCGCCAGCGGTGGGTGGTTTTGGCGGTGGTTGTTGGCGGTGGCTGCGGGTCTGGGAGGCCGCGTGGGCCCGTCCTGCGGAGCCTCCCGCTTAGCCCGCGCTGCCTCCCTGTCAACTATGACGTTTTTGTGCACTACAAAATAATCAGAAACAACGCACGCTCCCGATTGGGAAAATATCGTGGGGTCTGGCTTCGATGGCCCGGCGATAAGTAAAAGAAACGCCCGGTTGGCAACAGTGGGGCTATGGGCGGTTGTAGGGAAGGCCCTGGCAACGGATGTCCGGCGGCAGCGACGGTGCTTCGGGGAGATCGCAGTTTTGGGCGGTGTGGACACAGCCGGGACGGGCGGAGTCTAAAGTGGGGCACGAAAGGAGTCAACGGGAAGGAGAACGAAGAAGAAAAAAAAAAGAGAAAAGTAGCCAATTGCCAATTGCCAAGGGCCAAGACTCTGGTACCACGTAGGCTCCGCCGGCTCGCTTGGCCCGCCATCGCCGTGATTGGCGAGCCGTTATCTCTCTGGAAGGCCGCCGGCTATTTTTGCCTTCGCCACCATGGTACGATGCTACATTTCCACTGCGTTCCACCTCATTTCAACGGCGATCGTCGTCGGGAATCCGGCAGCGTTTCCCGAATGACGTGGACGCGCCTGTGGGTGGCTCCACTGTGGTGGCAGTTCGCTGACCGCTTTGCTACCCCTTAAGCACGCGGGGTTATCCCCCGGGCTTAGCCCGCCCATCCCCGCTACGCACCAACCCCTGTCGCTTGCAAATCCATACGATCTCGACGCGTAGCCATCGCATTCTTGGCAGGTTTCATCGAGTTCCAGGTGGTTTCATCGATGGCGGGCCCGCACAGCGGGCTCTGGACCACTGCCAGGTGCGGTGGCTGGGCGCTAGAGAATCCCGATACGGGCTCGTAGAGTGTCTATTGTGGTTTATTCTGGTTTAGACTATTGTAAGCCTCTCGCCTTACCACGACATTGTCGTGGCCTTGCCAATGCCGGTGGTGGAAAGTGTCGGCGCTGGGGTCTGCATTAGCAGGTGCCCCCATGGCACCTGTGCCTTGGCTCGGACGCGTCTGGTCCACAGTGTGCTGTTTCTGTTCGGCTTGGCGGGTAAACCTTATCCCTATTTCGAGAGGATCGTCGCGAGACCAGAGGTGGTACAAAGGGGCCAAGCCTCTGGCGAGCCAGGGGTGGCAAGCAACGGTAACCACCACGGTGGGGTTGCTCGCCCGAGCCGGTTTGGGCGCTGGTATGGGCGATTACGGAAGTCCGGGGGCTCGTACTCTGAAAATATTCGCAAAGAAGTAAACCCTAAACATCTCATCGCCTGAGGGATCGTACGGCGCCGGGAAGGTGGGGTATGGCAAACTCCGGGCGGTCGAGACGGTGTGGGGTCGTGGACGGGTGGTGGACGGGTTTGGACGGGTCGTGGGCTCGTCGGTGGTGTCACCGGTGGTCTCATCGGGGATCGCGTGGTCGTGACGGTGGGCCTATGGTGGTTGAGCAAATGGGCTACAACACATGTAGGTACACCTGAAGGTACACATGTAGGTATTTGTGGTAAGTGGTTGAGCAAATGGCTACAACCACGTGTAGGTACGTATGTAGGTGGTGGTGGGTAAGGGTGGTGAGTGGTGGTGAGTGGTGGTGAGAGGTTTCGCCTATCTTACCGGGTTTCAGTGTGTCGGAGCAGTATCAGGTTAGTGCAGCCGTGATTCATATGTGAAACCGGGTGTTTCATGCTGCCACCGCATCGCACGGCCCATCGCTAGCCTAAACAGCCGGGTGGCCTGTCTGTGACCTGTCGGTGGCACTGTCTACAGTTTTGGTGGCCCGGAGTCGGGCATTGCTGCGTGAAACACCGCGGACTCGCGGGATGCCGTAAGATTCGAATCGTCTAAAAACCGGACTAGGGCCGCCTGAATAGACTTTAAGGGTGCATGGCAGCAATCGGATCAGCCAATTGTGGTGCCAGGAGCACCAGATTGTGGCCAGGCATTCTGCCATAAAACTCCGTGGCTGGCGTGGTGGTAAATGTCGGGGGATGCAGGTACCGAGCATGTCGTGTGTGGCTGCAAATCCTCGACACTGATTCTGGCACCACTCAGGTACCACGTAAACACACCAGGTGTGACACGTAAACACATCAGGTTATGACACGTAAACACGTCAGGACATCAGGTTATGATACGAGTGACACGTAATAGCTGGTTCGAGAGTCGCCTCGGGCACCTGTGGAATGTCTTATCAGCCTTCCCTGTTTCATGCATTGATCCGGGTATTCTTCCCAATCAAGCAGCGGGTTAGAATACCACTCAAACTGAGCTTCAAACTTAATCCTTGCTGAGAAAAGATCCCTAAATTTCACGTCCCTAATCTATAGCTCCTTAACGCTACCATAGTCAAAGCCTCCGTATATCCCCTCTCCTAGGCTATTTGCTTTCTTTGCTCCCTTTTCTCCCTTTTCTCCCTTTACTCCCTTTGCTCCTTTGCTCCCTTTGCTCCCCAACCAGTAGCCTAAACTCATACATGTCTATTACTAACCTATTTCTTGCCCTTCTTCTTCGCGATCCGCTTCAACGCCCGCTGCTCGTTCTTCAGCACACCGTCCACCATCTTATACTTACCCTTGACGCCACGCGGCCGGCCCAGGAGACCGCGGTTGTTGCCCGCAGCCTTCACCACGGTGATCTTGGGCTTCACCTTCTGCTTCTTGGTGAACTTGCGCATCAACTTGGCGATCTCCGCCAGCTTGTCGGCCTCGGAAACGCCCAGGTCCTCGTTGATCAAGTCCAGCTTCTTCTTGAGCTTCTCCATCCGCCGCAACGCCCGCATCTTCTTACGGCCCTGCGCTTCTAGCACCTTCTTGATGGGCCGGGCGTTGAGCTGCTTCTGCTTCTCGCGGAGCGCCTGCATTGCCTCCTTGGTCACGGGCTTGATGATCTTCAGGTGGCGTTTCTCGTCCTCGACAAACCACGCCGGGAGGTTGTCGTGGTCGCGGAACAGGAACTTGTTGATCCCCTCGTTGACGAGGTCGTTGCGCGTCATCTGGCCCATGGCCACCTTGTGGGCGAGGGTCATGGCCTCCACCGTGGCCAAGTCGACCTTGCGCTGGTGCAGCTGGTCGTTGTAGTCCTCGGCGTCCAGGTCGTCCAGGTTGTACTCCTGCTGGTACTCTTCCTCGGCGTCCACCAACTCGAAGTCCAGCTCGTCCAGCTCGTCCAGGTCCACCTCCATCGCCTCGGCACCAGGTTCCGCGGCGGAAGCAGCTTCCGAGCCGCCGTTGCTCGCCTGGGGCTCCATCTGGGCCAACAACGCGTCGTCGGAAACGTCGCCAAAGATGTCGTTGGTGGCGTAGAAGAGCTTAGCCTGGCGGGTCAACCCCTTCTTGGCGTCGACAATCCGCTGGATGTGCTCGTCGTCGTCGGAGTCCAGGTCGTCGGGCCGCAACCCGTCCAGGTCCACCTCGTCGTCCGAGCGGATCCCGTCCCACTCCTCGGCGTCCTCGCCCTTCAACTGGCGGGCCCGGAACTTAGCGTCCCGCTCGGCCCGGCGCTGCTTGTACTGGTCGTACATGTCGTCCAACTGGGCTTCTAACCCGTCCAACTCGTCGCCCAGGTCGCGGTCGTCCCGGGTGAGCTCGTCGTCGATGTGGATGTCGACGTCGCGGATCATGTCCGCCTCGTCAAACACCATGCGCTTCTTGCCGGCCTGCAACTTGTCGAGCTGGCCCGTCTTCTTTGCGGTGGTCAAGTTGAAGAACGACTCGGCGCCCAGCTGGGCGGCGTCGATACCGATGTTCATGTCCGTCAACATGTTCATCTGGTTACGGACGATCTCCTTTTGCTTGGCCTCGTTGGCGTGCTTTTTGTCACGCCGGCGGGCCAACCGCTGCTTCTCGGTGAGCTGGGCCAACTCGCGGTCGATCTGCTCGTCCTCGGTGAGCTTTACTTCCTCGACCTGGGCCTCTTCGTCGGGGAGATCGAGCCCGAGGAGCTCGCGGGCCTGTTTGCGGAACCGCAAAATCTGCTTGAAGTCCTTTTTGCCGAGCACCTTGAGGTCCTCAAGACACGCCAACAACTCGGTGTTGCAGGTCTTGAGCTTTTTCACGAGACGCCAGTCGTCCACTTCCGACGGCGGTTTGTCGGCGTCCCCCTCGGAACTTGGTTCCGCGTCGGGAGCAGTTTCCGCAGCCTCCTCCAACTCCTTTTTCAGAGGCACCGTCAACTTGTTCAACCCGCCAAGCACGTTGATGGGGTCGTCGCACCGGATAAAGTCCACCATCTTCATCTCGTGGTAGAGGGTGTAGTCGCCGTCCGCGTAACCCAGCCGGTGACGGCGCTTCACCTCGGGGTTGAAGATCTTCTGCTCGTTGTTGACCTTTTCCGTGCCCAACTCCTCAAACACCTCCTTCGGATCCAAGAGCCGCGGGTCCAACTTCTTGGGCGCCTTGTAGCCCCGGCACACCACAAAGATCTCGGCGGACACGTTACGCGACGCCGGCGGCTTGGTGGCCTCCACTTTGTCAAACAACTGCTGGAACACCCACATCAAGTTGTTGTAGTCACGTGACCGGAAGATCTTGGTGACAAAGGTACCCCCGGCCGCCAAGTTGTCGACAGCCAACTTGAGCGCCTGGAGAGTCAACTGCAGCTGGGTGAACGCGTCCTGGACCCACCCGAGACCCACGTTGGGCGCACCGTCGTGCAACACCGTGTCAGCCTTCCACGTCTTCATGTGGCCTCTGAGTTTCGACCGACAGTCATCGGTGGTGATATCGGACTGGAAAGTAATGCAGTTGGGAAGCGGCTTGATGGGAACGATATCCACACCGATGATGAGCGAGTTGACCGGGCACAACTGCAGTGCCACCTGACACCACGACCCAGGGGCGGCACAGAGGTCGATCACCACCTTTGATTTTTCGAGAAAGTGGCCGAATTTCTCGTTGATCTGCACGATCTTGAACGAGGACCGGGCACGGTACCCCTTCTCCTTGGCGAGAAAGTAGTACTTGTCCAACCGGCCCTTGGCGTTCTTCTTTGTGATTTTACCCATGGCTGGAGGAGAGGTGGAGACGGTTTATTTCGCGATGAGCTGAGTGCGGCTGATTATGTAAGGGTGGTGCGTAGAGATGAGCTGGAGATAAGGCGGTGGAGAAAGGTTGGAAGGGAAAGGGAAGGGAAGAGAGAAGAGGGGATGATTTGGGTGGTGTGGGTGGTGATGCTAGTGGTGATTGTAGTGGCTGTGGTGAAGTGAGGGGTGTAGTGAATGTGGTTGGCAAGTTCTTTGATGAGAAATTGGTAAGTCGGTGAGAGTTTAGGTTTATTTCAAAAGTGTTACCGCTCGATGGGATGCTGTCATACCACTTCTTCAATGTCATTTTTTGTTTCCTCGTTTTCTCTGGTATTTCTCCACCGTTACATGCTCGTGTGCTATCGCACTGGCACCAAGTGCATTGACCAATATTCTACTCGAAAATTCTTAAGTTTCCTGGAGCCCCTTGTGTCTCCTTTTTCCCTCCATCTTCACCGTAATCCTCCTCTCCCCTCCTCTATACCCATCCCGTCCTCCTCTCCCCACCACCTCCATCCTCCTCCTCAAATCCGCCGCACGAAATTTCACTCCACAGTGCAGGCACGATGACGGGGAACACCATCTCCTCGCGGAACGAGGCCTTTTTCCAGCCGAAACACCACTATGGCCCCGTGACCGCCCTCAAGTACTGCGGTCGCTACCTTCTCTGTGGCTACGGGCCCAGTCTTCGCATCTTTGACCGCACCCAGGGCCTCGCCGAGGTGTGGAGCCACCAGGTGTTTGCCCGCAACAAGGTGCACCACATCGGGGTCGGTGCCGACGGCGCACTCGTGCTCGTCGGCGCGCGGCTGTACTGCTGCACCTCCCTCTCCCTCCTCCTCGAGGGGCACCTCCCGCGCGAGCACTTGGCCAACGAGTGGCTCGTGTGCGGCGAGTTCTACAACGACGCTGCGCTTTTGCTCAATTCCCACAACACCGTGTACCACGTGGACCCTGCGCTGGGCCGGTTGGAAACCACCGTCCACTGCCAGGAGAAGCTGATCCTCTACCTGGGCCTGCTCGCGGTGCGCGGGGAGGAGGTGCTCGTGTGCGCCGGCACCGTGATGGACGGGGTGATGGTGTGGCGCTATGTTCCCGGTCCTTCTCCTCAGCCCGCGGTGGTGCACCACCTCCGCCACCACGAGGGACTGATCTTCGGGGTCCAGCTCAGCCCAGACCTCTCGCGGCTCGTTTCGTGCTCGGACGACCGTCTGGTCAAGCTCTACGACTTTGCTCTGGGCGAGCTCCTTGCCTCCGGGTGGGGCCACGGCTCGCGCATCTGGGGCCTTGCCTTTGCTCTGGACGGCTCGGTGGTGCTGGCGGGTGAGGACTGCACCTTGCGCCGGTGGCACCTCTCGGAGGTGCTGGGCGCTGACTTGGAGCCCCTCCTTGTGCTCGAAAGTGTGCACCGGGGCAAGCACGTGTGGCTGGTGGCGTGCGACGGTGTCGAGGTCGCCACGGGCGGTGCTGACGGCACGGTGCGGGTGCACGACTTGGACAACGCTCTCTCGCGGGCCCTGGAGGTGTCGATGGCCACGGTGGCCCGGGACACCGGGCTTGAACCCGGGACTGGAGAGATCCTCAAGGAGTACGCGGTGTTCTCCGACGCGGTGGTGATGGTGACGCTGCACGGGCGCATCGTGCGGTACCGCAACCACCGCTTTGACTTGGTCAACACCCCTGCTGACCTCTTGGCCCGGCTCCACAACTTTGGGCTCGTGGTGCCCATGCCCCGACTCGGGCGCGCCGTGGTGGCCACCCGGGGCGGGGACCTCGCGGTGGTGGACGTCGAGCGCGCGGAGGTGGTGCACGAGCTCCCAGGGGTGCTCGGGGCCGCGCACAAGGCGATCAACATGGTGGGGTGCGAGCACCAGGGCCGCTACTACGTGGTGGTGGACCTGCCCAACCCCCAGGTGGCGTGGTCGCTCGTGGAGTTTGCTGAGGGCGAGGAGCCTACGGTGCGCAGGCTCACCAAGCCTCAAGGAGCTCCCTTGGTGACCGCAATGGCGTACACCAACGGTACCGTGGTTCTCGGTGGTCGGGGTGCCACCTTGGTGTTCTACGGGGCCTCCAACGAGCCGGTGGAGGTGGCCAAGCACTGTGTGCCGGGAGACACCACCACCCTGATCACCGCGGTGGCCGAGGACACGGTGCTTGTGACGGTGCGCGACGGGACGTACTTCTTTGCCAAGGTGCCAGGCACCGGCACCCGCACTGAGGACACATCCTCTTCCTCTTCCTCCACCGCCTCCTCCTCTGCTTTCCGCATTGTGCACCAGAACAAGCTCTCGCGTGGGTTTGTAGAAGGTGCTCTTGTCAACCACCGTGGCGAGCTCATCGTGTGGGGGTTCAAGTCGCTGTACTTCTACGTGTGGAACGACACCACCCAGTGCGAGATCATGTCGCACATGTGCGGGGGGGTGCACCGCAAGTGGGCGATGCACACCACCGCCGCGCGGTGGGGCGCTGCTGACCCGGGAGCCCTGCCTATTTGGGACTTTGTCTACGTCAACAAGCTGGCGGTGTTTCTCCGGCAGTTCCAGCTGTCGTTCCGCAACGACGGGTTGGTGGTGGCCGGGACCCACGGTCGGGAGATCCGTGACGTTGCCTGTGGTGGCTCTACCCTCGTGACGGCGCTGGAGGACCTGACGGTGCGGTTCTGTCCCGTGGCCGAGGACGGGTCTGTGGGCCTGGGCTGGACGATGAACAACCACGTGTCGGGCTTGCAACTGTGCAAGTTCTTGAGCGAGTCGCTTGTGGCGTCCTCTGCAGCCAACGAGGAGTTTATCGTGTGGCAGCTCAGCGAGGCCGGTGGGTTGAAGATGGTCCGCGAGCTTGCACGGTTGCCTGCGAGTGTTGAGGGCGTTCCCGACTTGCGGATCATGGACTTTGACGCCAAGTTGAGAGACGATGGGTGCTACACTGTGGTGACCGTGTACTCCGACCTGAACATCCGGTTGTGGACGTTTGACCCGCGCCAGGCGTCGTTTGAGTTGGTTTCTACGAAGGTGTACACTGACTGTTGTCTTCTCAACGCCCAGTTTGTCACGTTGGGTGCGCAGACTTACCTTGTGGTGGGCTCCACCGACGGAAACTTGTCCGTGTGGGAGATTGGCCACGAGATTGGCGCCATGGTGGTGAGCCAGCAGTTGCACCAGAACGGTGTCAAAGCGGTGCACATTGACGTCGATGGCGACAATGCCACAATTTGGACCGGTGGCGACGACAACGCCCTCTGTGTGTGTCGGTTCAGTGCCTCCGGGTTGGAGGTGGTGGCCTTTGAGGCGGACGCGGCGCTGTCGACCATCACCGCGATTTCGGGCGCGTCCCAGGGCGTGGTTGTGACTTCGGTAGACCAGATCTTGCGTCACTGGCAGCTCGCGGGCGACAAGCTCGAGTGCACCAGTGCCAAGTACACCACAGTGGCCGATACTGGGTGCTGTGACGTGGTTGAGGGGCGTGTGTTTGTTGGTGGCGCCGGTCTCTCGGTTTTTGAAATATAGAAATAGATTATAGACATCAGTACTGGTTTTGGGCCGTCTATTTAGAGTTGTGACAGGAATAATTTAATCACGTGTTTTGGTTGCAACTTTCCTAAAAGGGAAGGAGCCTGGAATTAAAAGCTACTATGCTAAGTCAGTGATCTTTATTCAACGCTGTTACTCACTAATATATTCACGCTGCTTTAATTCGGCTTGGTGACCGTACCCTGATCCGGCTGCGTCGGGGGCTGAGCACACTCCATGCAGTGGTAAGCGCCATTGGCATCAGCCGGGATCGGTCCCATGTACCGGAGAACGTTGTTGTGGAACGAAATCCCACCAATGTCCATAGTGTCTAAGCGGAACTCGTTCCGGTCGTACCCCTTGCCGATGTTAAACTGAACAGAGGTGATGTGTAAGAAGTCCAAGTAGAGGATCACAATTCCCTTATAGGGGTCATAGTCCCACGCGTTAATACCCACGTCACATCCCAACAGGTTGCCGTTACCGTAACCAGCGATAGTCAAGGGTTCCGGCATCCTCACCATTCTCACCCGCACCACCGAGCTGGGACAATCCATCGCAATCGTCTGTTTGACCTTCAACAACGGGTTCAGAAGGTACACAACACTGTTCTCCTGGGCTCGGATACACCCTGTGCCACTAACCAGAGTTGACTGTTCCCAAATAAAGTTTCTTAAGCAGATGGAGCCGGTGTTGTTGATGTCGAGTCCCAGGCGTCCCAAGTAGGCAGTACCCCTATTCTTGTTATTCTGCTCAATCAGGATGAGACCTTGGTTCACAAACAGGTTGGCGCCAATAGTAACCTGGGGACACCATTCAGAGTCGCCTTTGAGGAATACTTGGCCATAGTTCTTAAAGTTACTGGCGTAGATGTCGTAAAAGAACCCAGAACGAGACTTGACCGAGTTGAACAAAAAGGTCCCATGGTTTTCAATCGAGCTAAGGAAACCAGAAACAGCCACACGCAATCCGTTCGAGCCATCGTCGGACGAGACGTAAATGCCTGCAATGTCTTCAACGGTGATCGAGCCGAACAAGTAAACAAAGCGAGCCCGGAAAATAGACCAGTAGTTCTCGTTCTTTACGATTACGTCACCCAATTGCACCGTGGCCTTGTCGCCTTCGCGCCGGGGGTAATCAATCACTGTGGTCGCATGTACCACGCTAATTAAAGCGATCAAAAGAGTGAAAAACTTCATGGTGTCTAAGTGGTTTGGAAGCGGTATTTATCCTCTTTTAAATCCGATTTTCGCAGCCAACGGTTAGAAAATAATGTCGTCGGGTTGGAATACATCAGGTTTGTCTCAAATTATATTGTTCTTGGCCATCTCTCTGAATTGTGCACCTTGCTTCGAGCAGGTGTTTAGTCCTCAAGTGGTGAAGTGTATCGATTGAATTTGACCAGCTCTACTACATGTTTCCAAGCCCCTACCACTCCACTCCTTCAAGTGGCCAGTGGATATTCTTTACCGAAAGAAAATATTTGCGGGGTTTTTTGCTCAAATGTGACATTCACTTGTGGAGGTTTCGAGGCACTTCAAGAGAGAATGGCTCCTCTTCCGCGTAGAGGGAAAGGGGTAGAAACGTTGCCAAGTATTATGGACCTCAAGTGCGGTGACGAGTTCGAATATATGAGCTTTATTTCCACTTTTTGAGGGTCCCTAAATGATCATTCGAATCGACCTAACCAGTGAGTTTTGTCCAACGTGAATAGATTTACCACTGGCACATGAAAATCAGGTTAGAATAAGAGTCTGTAGGGCCATCTAAAACAACATAAAGTTGTCGATAATCAGACAATCGCCTGTTGATTGGAATCACTATTTGCGAAACAATCTCGTAATGCTGTGGGATCCACATCCAAAATTTCAAACGTGTAAATATAGATCTCTATTGTGCCTCGGAAAATATACCATGCAAAATCGCGAAGTCGACGCCTACCCCAACGCAACCGAGCTAAGCCCAGATTAGGGGCAGTTGCCAGAAGTAGCAAATGGATTGTGGGGTCTGGGGAAGATGTCGCAATCGAACCACTCCGAACAACCTTGCTTTACGCTTTAGTCTCGTTCGCTTCCGGAAAGGGCCAAGAATACTTCGTTTAGAGTAGCAAAAAAAAATATCTCCTTCGTGTGGACATACTTCGAGTATCACAATGCAACCTAACTCCGTGAATCTCCGGTTCCAGTCGCTGACCGTTGAGCCCCTGTGAGGGGTAGTACTTCTCAATTCGCCATTCGACGACATGACAAGGCATAATCCGTAGTACCTACTGGTAACCTCTAAACATGCATCAAAAAGCCTAGTGCTTGGCTAGCTAAACATCTATTATACTCTATTCAATTACTCCATCTTCAACAATCTCAAGTTGAACACAGTGTCGTTGATCGACTGCTCCTCCTCGATCAACAACCCGTCGGTGGTACCGGACACGGGTCTCAACGGACGCTTGATCAACGCACAGATAAAGTCGTTGGTCTCCTTAAGCACCGTCTCAAACTCCATGGTGTCCTTGCACAACTCGTACTCGACCTGGATGTCGTCGGTAGCGACACAGCCAGCCTTCTTACGCAACTTCTGCACTCTGTTCAAGATCTCACGAGCCATACCCTCCTGCTGGAGCTCGGGGTACATCTTGGTGTCGAAAATCACCAACACCTTGTCCTCGGGAGAAGCCCGGGCCTCCTGGCCGTCGGCAGCCTTGTCAGCAGACAACCCACGCTGGACCTGGAGGTCCTCGCGCACCAAGGGGATCCCGGCAACCTCGATCTTGCCCAGCAGAGCAAACTCCTTGACGGCGTCCGACGAAAGCTGGGGAAGAGCAGCCTTGACCTTCTTGGCGTCGCCCTTGAGCTTCTTACCAAGCACAGGCCAGTCAGCCACCGCGGTGTACTCGACGTTGTACTTCAGCTCGTCCGAGGTGATGACCACCTCACGCACGTTGAGCTCCTCCTTGACGTAGTTCTGGAGAGCAGCAACGTCGTCCAAGTACGCCTGGTCGGCGTGGAGCACCACAAGCTCCTTGAGAGGAGTCTTGAGCGAGATGAGCTTCTTCTCACGGATGGTACGGCCAAGGTCGATGACGGTCTGCATCCGGGACACAGCGGTCTCAATGGCCTCGTCAAAGAGCTCCTCACGGACCTTGGGGTACAGCAAAAAGTGCACCAGTCTCGTGTCCTTGGCGGCCTTGGGGTTGACACAGAACGCCTCGAGCTCGGCCAGGGGGAAGTATTTGGTGATCTTCTGGTAGATCAGGTCGGCAAGGAAGGGAGTGAAGGGAGCCATGGCCCGCGAGAAGGTCATGAGCGCCTCAGCAAGGGTGTTGAGCGCACCCTCGGTGTCCTCCTTCCCGTTACCACCCTTCAATCTCTTACGGTTGAACCGGATGTACCAGTTGGTGAGCGAGTCGATGAACGACAAGAGCTTGGGCACCACCGCGTAGACACGGTAGCTGGTCATCTCCTCGTGGATCTGGCCCACGAGCGACTGGAGCAGCGCCATCAACCACCGGTCCATCACGTTGTCGGAGTGTCTCTGGCTCGAGAACTGGAAGGTGCCGTGGTCAGCAGCGTAGATGTCGCCAGCGTCCGCAAGGAACTTCAGGGCGTTGTACCAGGGGAGAAGCACCAGCGACACAATCTCCTTGACACCCTCCTCCTTGAACTTGAGCGTCTCACCACGGAGCACGGGCGAGTTGATCAAGTAGAGACGAAGAGCGTCAGCACCGTACTTGTCGACGACAAGCGTGGGGTCGGGGTAGTTCTTGAGTCTCTTGGACATCTTCTTGCCGTCGGCGGCAAGCACAATACCCGAGACAATCACGTTCTGGTAGGGGGCCTTGTTGAACAAGTGGGTCCCGAGCACGGTAAGCGTGTAGAACCAGCCACGGGTCTGGTCCAAGCCCTCGGAAATGAAGTTGGCCGGGAAGATCTCGTTGAACTTGTCCTTGTTCTCGAAGGGGTAGTGGTTGGAGGCGTAAGGCATCGAGCCCGACTCGAACCAGCAGTCGAAAACCTCCTCAATCCGTCTCAACTGGCCCTTGCCCTGCTTGGAGGGGATGGTGATCTTGTCGATCGACTCACGGTGGATGTCGGTGATGGACTGGTCGCCCAGCAAGTCTCTCAACTCCTGGATGCTCCCCACACACACCATCTCCTCGTAGTCGTCCGACACCCACACGGGGATGGGGGTACCCCAGTACCGGTTCCGCGACACGTTCCAGTCACGCGCGTTGGCGATCCAGTTCAGGAACCGCTTCTCCTTGATGTTCTGCGGCACCCAGTTGGTCTCCTCGACGTTGGCCAACATCTTGTCCACCACCGGAGTGACCCGGACGAACCAAGCCGGGACGGTCCGGTACATCAATGGGGTGTCCAGTCTCCAGCAGAAGGGGTACGAGTGCTTCATCTGGGTGTTGACAAGCACGCGGCCCTTCTCGGTAAGCACCTTGATGATGGTCTTGTCGGCGTCCTTGAAGTAGGCGCCCTTGAACCCGTGGTCCTCACCCACCGTCATCCGGCCGGCGTCGTCCACGACTTCCGGGGGCGTGCGCACCTCGGAAATCATCCCGGCGGCAGTGCCGGCCTGGAAATCCTCCTCACCATAAGAGGGAGCCTGGTGGACAATACCGGTACCAGCGTCGGCAGCAACGTAGTCGGCACCAATGACTCTCCAGGCCACATCGCCAAACTTCTCGACAAAGTAGTCAAAGAGAGGCTCGAACTCGAGACCCACAAGCTCAGAACCCTTGATCTTCTCCACCACCTTGAACTTGGCCTTCTCGGGCTTCTTGTAGAGGGTCTTGATGAGACCCTCGAGAAGGATAAAGTTGCAGTCCTTCTCCTCGTCGTAGATCTTGACGTACTCAAACGAGGGGTTGACAGCAAGCGCCAAGTTGGCAGGCAACGTCCAGGGAGTGGTGGTCCACGCCACAAGCACCGTCTTGGGGTCGGATTTGAGAGGGAAACCCACGGTGACCGCAGGATCGTTCACGTCCTTGTAGTTCTGCTGGGCCTCGAAGTTCAGCAACGGGGTGGTGCACGCCGTCAGGTAGGGCATCACTCTCAACCCACGGTACACCGCATCCTTGTTCCAGAGCTCCTTGAACGCCCACCACACCAGCTCCATGAACTCGGGGTAGAGGGTCTTGTAGTCGTTGTCCATGTCGATCCAGCGACCCACACGGCGAATGGTCCGGCGCCACTCGTCGGCGTACCGCATCACAATCGCCCGGCACTCCGCGTTGTAGTTCTCAATCCCGATCTTGGCCACGTCCTCCTTGGAGGTGATGCCGAGCTTCTTGTCGATCTCGTGCTCCACAGGCAAACCGTGGGTGTCCCACCCGAACCGACGCTGCACGTGGAACCCGTTCATCAGCGCGTACCGGGGGACCAGGTCCTTCAAAAACGACAGCAACAAGTGCCCGTAGTGAGGAAGACCGGTGGCGAAGGGAGGGCCATCGAAAAACGAAAATTCAGGAAGGCCCTCGGTGAGCTCGAGCTGGCGCTGGAAAGCCCCAACCTCGTCCCACTGCGAAAGCACGTTCTCTTCTTCCTGGGGAAATGAGATCATGGTAAGATGGAGAGGTTTGGAAATTTTTCACTGAAAAATGAGTCATCACGTGAGCGAGAGTGGTGGGGAAGGCGTGGGTGGAGGGGGGCTACGGGACTACGGTGGTGGTTGCAGGGGTGTGGCTGGGAAACGGGTGGTTGTGGCTGGGGTGTGGTTGTCGTGGGGTGGTGGTGGGGGGGGGGGGGGGGGTAGTGGGCTACTAGGCCGTGCGACTGGCCGGTAGCGGGCCGAGTGGTCGGGTGAGGATTTGGTGAGAAAGGTGTGACTAGCGAGTGACCGTGACCATGAGTCATCGTTGCTGGTGACCCGTTTGGACGGTGGCGTTCGTGGCGTGTAGTGTGGTATTAGTAATGCTAATGACTAATGGGTTACGAACCGTCGACTGCGCGATCTTCGTCCTCTAAGGTCCTAAGGAACTCTGCAAACGGATCCGCGATATAGAATGGCTGAAATAGTCTTTCCAACGCCTCTCGGCCCGTTTTGCCACCCCTGACATCTCCAAGCGCTGTTAGATGTCCCACATCCTCGTCCCACTGTGGGCTTCCTACGTGATGACGTAATACAAAACCGTTGACACCGGTAAACGGCTGAAGGTCTGTAACCTCCTGGCCCGGGTCGAAACAACTGGGGGCGTGCCAAAAGAGATCACGGTCAACAAAATCGGCTCTGTTTTGCCGTCGAGCACGTCTCAACGACTTGGCTCGACGTTTGGTAGGTTTGTGACTCGCAATGATCTCCTCACATAGTCGCACTGTCGATGATGGCCAGTCTGTGCGTTGGCGGTCTATATACACCACGGCTAGATTTATGGGAAGTGTCCAAAGCACTCTTTGCGCGTACTCTCGCACTGTGTAGCTCTCTAGTAGCGATGCGTCGTTGAAGCCCCCCGCGATAATCAACGGAAGCTGGTCCAAGACAAGATAGCGGAGCTTGTGCGCGTGCTCAGGAAGCCAAAGCATGAATGGCTCGGTATCGTATGCTATCGCCTCGTTGTCATAGTCACTTTCATCATTCAGGCTCGACGGATAGTAACGCTGGTAGTACCGCTGATCAAAGGGAATTTCGCCCTCGTCAGTTGAGCTGCTGGAATAATCGTGAATTGAGTCATAAAACTCAAGCTCCAAATCGCGGTGACGGCGCTTTCGTTGTGACTTTTTTGACTTTCGGGCTCGCTTTCGTTTTGTGTCGTCCACATCTTTGCATGGAACTTGAATAAATGTACAATCATGAAATCTCACGGACACAAGGTTGGTGGTGCCCAGTGGCCATATCAAACTGTCGCTGAACTTCAGTGACTCCACTCTTAAAGATATAACCAGAGAAGGAAGCCACAATTTCCAAATATTACAGTGTGTAAGTCTGATGTGCTTCAAGTTTTGCAATGAGGAGAAATTTACCAGGTTGTAAACGGAATCCAACCAAAGCACTTCCACCAGTGGAGGGATGTGAACCCAATCGCCGGTCTTAACCACCATTTGCTTTACGTTGCGAAATCTAGCCCTGCCGAACGCCTCTACGGATGCGAAAAGCCCGTATCCACGACTTTCCAACGAAACCGTCCGAGCTTCGACCATCGACCAAGGAATTTTGCCTCCCCGGCAAACTTTAAAGACGTCTCCTTGAAAATTCCACACCTTATTTGACTCTTTGTAGCCGCATTCCATCACCTCAAGATTACGGACCAGGCACGGAATTTGGTGGAGGTCAACGTCCTTGCAATCGTGAAAAACTAGCTTTGCCACGGTTGGACATTGAAAGTCGTCACTAAAGTCCCATCTCGAGATCTCTAGCTCCATCAAGCGGGGACACGTAAGGTTTATATTCCCACCTTCGCCTCTCAACTTGAGAACCTCCAAGCTAGGCAAATTTAGCTGAAAATGCTGCTCCTCCACCTTAACGTCTAAATGAGTAAGTGTATCGAAACAAATCACTGGAGACCCCTCAAAAGACACTTCGAGCCTTTGGATGTTGGGGGCATTTGACCCTAAAAAAGCTTCCACGTGTTCATACATAGACTCCCCTATGAACTTCACCCCGCTTAACAGTAGTCCCTCAATAGCTCCCGTTTCTCTCCGCGAAACCTTGATGTCAGTGACTTTACTTATCTGTTGAGGAGAAAGTCTCGCCACATTGAGTCTGTCAAAACAAAGCTGCTCCAAGTTTGGGGTCAAATGCTGGGCAAAATCCCTCGGAGTATGGTCAGCCACGAGCTTTTTGAGAGCAATAGGCAGTTTCAAAGGCTGAGGATAATAGGGAAAGTCCATAGCCCTATACTCAAGCACCTCGATCGTAGGCCACACAGCATCGAGGAGACTTGTTAAATTGCTTATTCTGCTTCTCTCAAGGCTTAGGTGAGTAGGAGGATTCTCATACGGCCATGTGATGCCTCCGTGAATACCTTCACAACTCAAGCGGCTTACTCGCGGGGGTACGATCAAAGACACCTCATCCTCCCACCCCATGACGTGGAGCTCGCAAAGACCAGTTAAATGTGAAAAGTCCATTACCTCCATGGTGACTGATACATGTAACATGTGTAAAACCTTGAGGGAAGTGTGGTGGGCATAAGTCGGTACGGAGGTGGGGAAAAGAACGGTCAATTTGGTCAACAGTCGGGCTATAGCAGGGTCTTCCACAAAGTAAAGGTCTTTCTGGTCAGCTTCAAATGTCAAATTGAACCCTTCATATTGCTGAGCTTCTTCGATACAGCAGGCGTCCTCGGGCCCTACGAGGGAATTCGACACGGTTAGAGCAACCGTCGTGCTGCGCTTGAGATGGCGAGCAAGACGCTGGTACCTCTTGTCGCCTCCAATGGCAAAGGTCAATTGGATTTTTGTCTGTAGAGCGGCATAGTGGTGGATGAGCTCGAGGATCTCGTCCGGGAGAAGCATGGATTGTTCCACGCATACGCGTCAACGCGTTTCGGATCAAATCAACGGAGCAGTGTGAGACAACGGGAAAAAATTTGTGATTGGGTTGGGTTGGGTGATCTCGTTATCAGGAATGAAATGCTGAACGATTTAGTCTCTGAAAGATCTGTAAAGCTTATTGGTGGTCTATCTCCAGATCATCCTGTCAATCTGAGACATCAACAAACAGCTCTGAATTGAGCCTTGGCAAAAGACGAAAATGGTTTCCCACCATTTGGCTTAAGGAGACGACATAAAAAAACGATTCAACTAACGTATTAAGATTCTTAAACCTGCTTATCGAATCCAACTTGGTTCTACACTTTTTCGTATGATATGCTATTATGCTAATGCTAATGCTTTGCCAACGCCTGCCACGGCGCATCGCCGTCGTTCGGGTCGTTGGCCCAATGCAAAATGTCGGAGAACATCCGTTCGGAGATCACCTTATCCATCTCCAGCTCGGTGAGCTGGTATGCCCGCTGCAACGTCTCGCACAACTCCACCACCATGGCGATGCCCCGGTACTCCTGCCGACGGCGGAATTCAATCACGGGGCGCCACTGGGTAATCTGGGGGTTGTGGCCGAGCTCAAGCACCAGCAACTGGTGGAAGTAGCTGTTGGGCCGCGTCAAAATTAGGGGAACCGAGTTGTTGGTCAAGTTGGGGCAGTTGTTCAACAGCAACCGGCGCAACAGCTCCAGGCAGTGCGCCGCCAACTCCCACACCAGGCGGTCCAGGATATGGCACCCGGCCAACCCGACGGTCCGCAACCACCGGCACAGCTGGGCCAACACCAGCACCAGCGAGTCCGTAATTAAGTGGCCTTTTTGCTTGCGGCCCAAGTTCACCGTGTGTAACCGGCGACAGCGACGAGCCACCTGGTAGAGGCCCGCATCGCTGATCAACTCGCACGCCCGAAGGTCCAAGACCTGGAGATTGGGGCACAGCTGGGCCACAGCCGCCAAAAAGCTGTCGTCCACCACCTTCAGCCCAGTAATGACAATTTTACGGACCAGGGGGGACAACATCTGGGGCAAGGGGGCCAATTTGGGGCACATGTACAACTCCAACCACTCCAACTGGCTGAAATCTACCCCGGAAAGCTGCTCAATCAGCGGTTGTTTGGCGTGCAACAATTTGTGCAACACCAATTGACGAGGTCTACGGAAATGGCGAGCCGCCAGCGGCTGCGACGCCCACAGGTGCCAGTGGCGCTCGTTGGCAAAGAGCACCCGGGTTGCTACTATCAGTTTGGCCACCTGGTGCCACAATTGGTTGACAAGGAGACAGTTGTAGAGCACCGGAGGCTGGGCAGTAAATGTGGTCGTGCGCGGCACAGAAATTGCTGCACGCGCCTTTTGCCGGTTGTTGCCGTGGATCATCATCGCGTGCTTGAACGACAACGGGCGGCGGCGGATGGGGGTTCCCTCGCTGGGGATCCGGGTGTCGCAGTCGACAAATTGCAATATGTTGTGGACAATCTCGGGAATCCCGAAAATGGCATGGGGCTGGTTGTTGCCGGGCTCGCAACGGGCGTTGGCCGCGGGTTCGCAACGGAGGTGGTCGCCCCGAGTGTCGAGGTATTGGAAGCGACACTCGTCGTCGGCGGTAATCAGCGCTAGCGAGCTGGTGGAGGATTGTCGGGAAAGGGGCAGGGGAGATGGGGGGCACACCCACAGCAGCAGCCGGGAAAGCAGTCCCAGCGACCGCCGCTTCACCAGGCCCCGTTTGCGGATGCGGTAGAGAGGGTCCGGTTGGGGGGCATGGTCGATGATGGGCCGGGTGAGCATGGGGTGGTGGTGATGATGGTGGGTGGTTTGCCTTTGGTCTGGGCACCAAGTGCTATATAAACAACGGGTGCCGCTGGTTCGCTTACGCACCAGCCATTGTGTAATGTTCCTGATTTCTGGCTGTCGCGCCTAAAAATATCGTGCCTCCCTAGTCTTTGGGGTCAAGTTCAGCCTTTGACATGGCTGGTTTGCCTAATTGGGGAATGAGGTGCGTCGTCAACAATAGGCTCTGCTTGCAATTACGAGTCTATGTGCAGGTAAATCTTGTGGGCCAGTGTCCACAGGCACTCGGGGCCCTGGTCAGCGCTGGCGTCGTGTGGTGGATCGTGTGCTGGTGAATCAAATTAGTGTGTGCATATGTAAGTTCCTGATTCAAACGGTAGGTAAGGGGGGAACCCGAGGAAGGGGGATGTAGCGAACGAGGCTAACTGGAGGCTTACGGTGCAAAGAATGTAAAGAAGGTGGATACATGGAAAAGGGGTACGTGGACCTTGATGGTTACTCCACGAAACAATCGCCACCCGACGGTTCGTCTCGTAGTCGTTCCCGAGCTGGCGCGGCTTACCTCTATTGTCTCGAAACAATAGCAGAATCGTGCAAGAATAGCCTGACCACACGCTAATACGAGCTGGTGATGGGTATGATGGGACACAAAAGATTTACCAGCAGGTCGCTTAGTGAATTCCAGGTTGAAACTAAGCCCATTCCAGGTGTCCTAACTACCGGGGACTCCCTTCGTGATTGTAATTGGGGCTTAGTCGCCATAAGAAAATAGAACCTAGATGATATTGGTGAGCAACTTCCAGTTGGGTTACATCAGATCATGTGTGGCTATGAAGCTACAAGGCTATGATGCTGTGAGGCTATGAGGCTATGTAGCAAACGCTGTAGTCACTGATCACAGCAATCGCTTGGACAAGGTCAACTGATTTTGTTGCATTGCTGCTCCTGTTTCACCTCTACTGGTGCTGTCTTCTCGCTGGTCGTGGCTACATTCCTCGTAGTTTCCAGTTCGTAATTCTTGATTTTAGCCAGCCCGCGCCCGTTACACACAACCGAGCCTAGGTGAAATAAGGTTTGGCAACCATACTTGGGTCATACGAAATCAACCTGGACCAATTGCTATTCGAGTAATCGTTCGCTACGTCCCCTCCTCTCGCTACCTCTTCTACCTTCCCTTGTCCCCAGCAGTGTCGTGTCCGACCCCTGGCCTTAATAATTTTCCGCGTAATGCTGGCTGGGGCTAAAAATAGGCGTTTTTGGAAAAGAAACGTCAGGTATATAAGCGAATGGCTTGTGTGGAGGCCGTACGGGATAGCTGGCTTGATCCCGAGAAGAGCCAAGCCAGAATGCAAGGAACCGATCAGCCAAGACAGTGGGGAGATGGGGGGTGGACCATGTGCCATGTGCAGGTAGTGGTGAAGTTGAAGGCCAATAGAGAACGAGTTGAGAACGAGCTTAGAACCATCAACTGCCATCGAAACTGGTATTGGGCAATAGACGATTGTTATAGCGTATTGTGTGTTGACGCTCTTTCTTGACGCGGTATTGTTCGAGTCTTGACGCGTTCAAGGACAATACCCGCGTTGGTTTAAGCCGAAAAATGGGCCCTTTGTTCAATGCTGGCATCGTGAAAACGCAGCTCTTGTGACTGCGGGTGTATACCAACAATTCTGAGCCTAATGCTTGGCTCGATGTGAGCCATAGGGCGCCGAACTGCGCGATCGATGACTTAGTGCGGAGTATAGGCTTTATCCAAGCCCTCCAGAGGCTTTGGTCCGTGATAAACCCACAGAACTATTTTACGTTTACCCATGTTCTCCTCCTCAATCGTCAACTTTAGCCGTGGCTGCCTTTAAGCTCTCGTTCGATGGCCTTGGCAACGTCTTTTGTCGGCTCCCCCACTGACCCCCATCTGTAGTGTTGACAAACATAGCACGATTTAAAATCGGCTGATATAGACGAGACAATAGGATTAAAGTGCCAACTGTGCAGTGTTTGGCTGGTCTGCCGCTGGTTCGCACACAGCTTACCAGCGGTCTTTTAACTAGCTACTTGGCACAACTAACCTCGGTCTAGGATACAATAAAGGCTCTGGGACGAGCTGTACACGCTGGACGCAACCCGAAAACGAACAATTGCAAAATTCACAGGCGGTTCTTTGCCAGACATTTTGCATGGTGCCATATTGAACTCATTTACAGACACTATCCCACTCCCCTCCATCGCGTCCTTCAGCGTCCCACTCCATCAAGCCTGGTTAGCTCAATCGGTAGAGCGTGAGACTCTTAATCTCAAGGCTGCGGGTTCAAGCCCCGCATCGGGCTCTGCTTTGGCGTCTGCTTGTGCAGTTGACGCTGCTTACTTTTTGGCTAATTTTTTAGGGTTGAATCGGGCGATGAGATATACGAAGACTAAAGAGCGGGGACAGGGGAGCAAAAAGGGGCACAACTGGGTGGACGGTTTTGACACACAGCCTGGCAGAAAATGCATGCCGTCGTGTCTCCTTCGAACAAGCCCAATTTTCTGGTCACTTTTTCACATCACCTCTAACGTTTCGCAGTGCGTGTTTCACAGTTTGACAGCTAAAACGCAGATCCCCCTACGTTACACAAGGAACGCACCCTACCACCCAAACAAGCGGTGGGGGTCTGGGGGGCGCCGCTTGCGGCCCCCCAGCTAGATCCTGGTACGAACTATCCCAACAAACACTACACAAACCCCAAAATGACCACCATATCGCCCTTCCTCTCCCACTGCCTCTCCTCCTCTCACCTCTGTTTCACACCGTGTTTCATCGTAATTAGTCGTTCATTATCGTACACTACTGCGGGCCTGCGGGCTCCTCGGGTTTGACGGCGTCGGCGGGCGTCTGCGGCGCCTCGGGCTCGTGCTCGTCCTTGATCTTGCGCTTCTTGGCCGGGTGGTCGTCGCCCTTGCGCTCGTTGTACTCCGCCATCTCGCGCTGGTAGCGCAACCGGTCGTCCTCGTACAACTTGAAGTACGGCTTCTTTTCCTCCTCGCTCATGTTGCGCCACACCTCGGTGAGCGTCTTGGACAAGTCCCCCGTGGTGCCCAGCGCCTCGTGCTCCTTGCGAATGCGGTCCTTCTCCATGTCAAAGAAGATTATGTAAGCATTGGTGGGGCGTTTGGGCTGGTCGGGGTCCCGCAACTTGGCACGGGCGCCGGCGGCGGCAGCGGAGGCAGCGGTGGTTCCCGCGCCGCCCTTCTTCTTGAGCACCCGACGGACAACCCCGTGGCGCGCCATCCCGGCGGCAGCCAACAGCTCGTCCATCACCACCGGGTTGGGAGGACACGCCATCTCCTCAAAGAGGTTGAGGCCCTCCGGCACCGCCAAGGCGCGCTCCTCGATCCGCTCCAAGAGGATCACGTGTTCGAGCCGCAACCGGCGGATGGCGGCCTTGGTGCGGGTGAGGGCCAACGTGGCGACCTCGTTCAGCTCCTCGACCTCGGCAAGTCGCTGTTGGAGCTCGAGACACTTTTGTTTGTAGTCAACCAGCATGGCGGTGGAGGGCCCGGTGGTGGAAATTTTCGCGTGCGGCGGAGGGGAGGGTTGGTGAGGAGGAGGGAGGAAAAGTGAGGAGGAGGGAGGAAAAGTGAGGAGGAGGGAGGAAAAGTGAGGAGGAGGGAGGAAAAGTGAGGAGGCGAGGAGGCGAGCGGAGGGAAGGTGAAGGGGGTAAAGGGATGGGAAGAAGGTGTGGTGGGTGGACAATGGTGTAGGAGAGTAGATGGGTTGGAAGTAGGTGTCGAGAGTGTGCGATGTGGTTGTGGTGTTGTGAGAGCCGCTTATGGGTTAGCCATCGACGATGTTACGTGTAGAAAGCAATGGTAGGGTGTTGGCTTGATTTATACCATTTGGAGGCACAATAGCTATTTGGTGGGGAATACCTAGTTTTCGAGAGCTTGGAGATAGATGGAAACCGTGGTTTCTAAGATTATACCATTGGCTTATAATGGGCTGCATATGCCAGTGTGGTTAACGTCTACACGCTGTCCCGTTGATAACGATTGGTTGGTTCGCTTCAGAGTTGCAACCAACCCAACGGATAATCTTAAGCTCAAAAACAAATCGTTCGGAATTGAGAATTGTAGGAAACTGACTCCCCGTAAGACACTTCAGAGGTGATACACTTCAACCCTCTTCATAGCAGAACGGCGGCTCGAACCTACACGCTTCATTGCTTATGTTCATAATGACTAATGCTAAACTATGCAATTACTTGGGGGTCTCCTCGTCAGGCGACTCCAGAGGGGTCTCGGGAGTGTCTGGGTTTGTTTCGGGAGTCCCCTTGCTGGAGTCGAACGACTCCAGCTGCTGGCTCTCGGTCTGAGGCTCCTGGCCTTCGACCTGGCCAACTCCGGACGAGTTCTCAGAAGGAGCCTCGGACAAGATCTTGGGCTGGACCTCGGTCAGCTGGAATTCTTCAGTCTGAGCTTCCACGGGCTGAGATTCCTCGGGCTGAGTTTCCTTAGTCTGAGCTTCCTCAGTCTGAGTCTCCTCGTTCTGAGCTTCCTCGGTCTGAGCTTCCTCGGTCTGAGCTTCAATGGAGTCCTTCTCAACCACAGGCTGTTCTCCTTCGAAGACTTCGTCCACCTTCGGCTGGTCCCCATCCTCCTCGCCACTGTCACCCTCGGCCTTCGCCTTCTCCTCTGGCGCGTCCCCCTCCTTCTCGTCCCCATTCTCCTCTTCCCCCTTCTCCTCTTCCCTCTCGGGGAGCTTGTCCCCCTTCTTGTGGATCTCGCCGTCCTCCACGTACACCATCTGGACATCGAACGCAAGCAGCTGCGTCCGCACCTCCTGCTTCCACTGCTTCATCAACTCAAACCACTGCTCCTCGCTCCGCTCGCTGTCGGTAACAAAACACGACAGCTCCTTGAACCACTCGAAAACCAAGCCCGGCTCGCCCAACTTCGTTTCGATCAGCGCGTGCGAGATGCCAAAGAACACGTCGTGGATCACCACCCCGTTGTAGGGCGCCTGCTCGCGCCGGAGCCGCACCTCGTACGCCTTTTCCGCGGCCTCGTCCCGGATGGTGATGGCCTCGGCAATGAGCATTTCGGGGAGCTCTACGCCACTGGGCGGCACTGCCACCACTACCGACCCCGTGGGAACTGCGGTAGCGCCGTTGCCGGCTCCGTTGGCCTTCTTCGAGGGCTCCTCCTCCACGATCTCGCTATACAACCCGTAGCTCGCCGCGAGCTCAGCCAAGAACCGCCGCTGGGGCGCAAGCGCCACCCGGGCAAACTCGTAGGTTCCACGGTCCCGCTGTGCCACCTCGCGCATCCGCACCTCGTGCTGGCGGCACCAGTTGGTCTGCTTGGCGTACACCAGCATGACAAAGCTCGAGTACGGCACCTCGGGCCCAGGCTCCTCGGCCAGGACGTGGCCCCAGAGCGCCTGTTTCAACTCGAGGTCACGCTGGGCCCGCTCACAGCTCGCGTCACACTCCAAGGGAGCACCCCAGAGCGCCAGCTCCACAAGACTGCTGGCGCCACACCGGACCAGCCGTTGCAAACGACCACACGCACACTTGACCACCACCGATTCTCCACAGGTGGCGGTGTCGCACAGCAGCAGCACCGCAGGCTTGTCTGCGTGGCACTTGAGCCGGCACCGGTGGGGACACTTGGTGCGCAACTTGCCACACGGGTACTGGCACAGCAGTGCGGGTGCGTGGACCCCCTCGGAGCACTTCGGATTGCACGTGGCTCCACAGGGATGGCGGCACTTGTCCTTGGGAACCCTACAGATGTTGCCACAGCTGACCCGGGTCTGCGAGCACATGACTCCCTTCATCACGTGGAGACCGCAGTCACATTGTCGCTCAACAAACTTCGTGCACTTGGGGCAGTCGCCCGTCTCGTGGCACGTGTGGTTTTCCGGTGGGTGTCCGCATTCCTTGGGCAATTTGCACGGGTAGGGGCACTTGGGAAGGGTGGTGCCGCATCTGACGGGCGCCTCCACCACGGTGCGTCCACACCGGCACACCAAGTCGTCCAGCGTCAGCTCGTAGCACGTCCCACACGGGCCCGGATGGCACAACGCCTCGCAGTAGTGGTGACCGCACTTTTTGAGCTGGTTGCACGGACGGGTGCAGATGTGCTCGGGCTCGATGGCCATGATGTCGTCGTGAGCACGCGTCAGACCACCATTGCGGGAGGCCTTCTTGACCTCACGAGCGCGTCTGAGCGCTGCCTGCTCCAGAGGACAACAGGGCTCGCGGTGAACGTGCTTCTTACAGTTGAGCACGGCATCGCACTTGTGCCGGCACACGGGCACGGTGCCCGATTGTGCAAACGCACAGGGCACTTCGTAGCCAGTGTGGCCACACCGACACTTTGTGGGCACCACAGCGTAGCAGCGACACGCCCCGTCGTGGCACTGGGCCTGGCACCGGTGGCCACACGGCATCTGCTTGTCGCACACGTTGTCGCAGAGCGGCAACGGGTCCGTGCACTTGGTGCGGGACGCACTAACGGTGGTTTTGCCACAGGGACAAGTGGTAATGACCAGCGGGTCCGTCGGGCACGCAGAGGGGGTCCACAGGGGCACGTCGGCACAGGCGAGATCCTCGTAGTGGTGGCCACAGGTGTAGTACTTGCGGGTGATGTCGGAGCACGCGGTGCCGGCAATACGGGAAAAGTCGGGAGACAGGGTGGGTCCAGAGGACTGATCTGAGTCCTTGGAGGCGGTGTTGGCGGTTGCTGAACCATTGCTGGTCTTGGAAGTACCAGCACTGGCTTCGTCAGCGTCAATTGCCCCATTTTTCACCCGGGTCTCCACCCGCCTCAACTCCTTTTGCCAGCACGGAACCTCCATCTCGTGGTTCCCGCAGTAGCACCCCACCTTCACCGTCTGCTTGCACTTCCCGCAAAAGCCCCGGTGGCACTTCTTCCCACACTTGTGCCCCATGTCGCACACCTCTACTTCACACTCATCGTCACATCTCCACCCACTGTCGTAGGGGGTCATGATACACGGCCACTGGCTCTCGTGGTTACCACAGTGACACTTGAGGATCGGGCCCATCGCTCCGCACACGGGATGCGGGCCCGGATGGCACACCAGCGAGCACTGGTGGACACACTTCTTCTGCTTGTACTGGCACAACATCCCGCACGAAAACGGTTGGAGGTCGTTGGGTCGCGGGTTCGACACCCGGCCACACCAGCACGAAAAACGCTTCGGAAGACGGTGGGTCTTGACATTGCACGCAGGACACCGCCACTTGTGCTCGGGGTTGGTGCCCAGGTCCTTGGTGGCCCAGCCAGAGATGCATTCGAGGTCGTACACCCGGAAGCAGTGCTTGCACAGCCATACGCGCGACGATGAGGTGATCTCCTCCGTACAAATGAGACAGGGATACACCCCCGCCTGGATCTCGGAGAGGATGGTGGCGCTCAAGTTGTCGTCGACCTCGACGTCGGAGTCCACATCGGACTCCAGCAGCAGGTCGTACGGCTCGGGCAGCACACTGGGTTCATCGTAATCGTCAGCCATGGGGGACGTGGGGGAGCCGGTGGGTTTTATCGGTGGGTGTGAGTCATAGCGGGGCTCGTAACGGGATGGAGGGGGAAGTGAAAAATTGTGGATAGAGGGGGAACGGGAGGCGGTTGTGTTGTGTATGTTGGTTATACTGTGCTGCTTGTGTAGTCTAGAGTGTTTGTTTTGGCTCGTTGGTGTTTTTGCGTTGTTTCCGTTGGTTGCGGAACCCCGCGGTTGCCATCGTTTGCCACTAGGTGCTGGTGGCGTGTGTGCCTCCGAGAGGAGAGGAGAGGGGAGGGGAGTGAACTAGGAATGATCAGGAATGATCAGGGACGAGTCTGGACGGTGACGTCAGCAGCCTACGGAGTCATTCGGAGCTAAGATGCAAAACCAATTTTCTAATTATAGCCTTAGTTCACCTCTAGACAAGCGCAACCACAATTACTAGACCCACGGTAGTCCCTGAGGCTATCACGCACGTTACCGCAAGGCCACCGCCACCACCCTAGTTGATGTGTTCTGCGAGGCAGGCAATGACGTCCCGCAATCTATTAGATATGCCAGGACCCTACCATGTCGGTCGGGCTTTGCCATGCACCGCCACTGCGTCTGGCTGTTCGGTCGCTACTCTGTAGTGCTTGGGTGCAGCATTCTCTAGGGTGCAGCGTTCTCTAGTCGTTGTAAGACATGAGATGTACGAATGCTTCGATCTCGTAAATCGTGTAATATCTCTATATTGGTGTTTTAAGTGAATGGGTTAAATCCGTAAGCCTTCTACCACATATTCAGTAGCGCTTCTGTCACGCCAGTTTGGGTTCGGCTGGGGCCACAAAGCTCACGCTGGTGCCCGCCAACTCCCCGATCCGAAAGTCAAACGCCACGTCGATGGCCACCATCAACCACTCAAACACCGCGTACCACGAGTAGGCACCAGCGACTCGGAGCACCTTGTGGCGCCAGTAGCACCACCCCAACGGGGCGATATTCGCAACAAACGCCACGAGACACCGCGAGAACCACCGTGAACACGGGTGGCTCCGACTCGTTTTGGCCGCCACCGCCACGTAGTACACCAACGAAAGCACCAAGTACACGATCATCGCGTTGTCGTGCCAACCGTGGCTGTCATTACTCGTTATGAACACCCAGCCCCCCGCAGCGAGGGTCCGAGCCACCCCGAGCCAGAACACGAGCGAGCCCGTCACGCGTTTGTTCGCAGCCACCACCACAAGCCGTGGCCCCAACGCAAGCGCCAAACACATCTGGAACCAGTTCCGCTCGGGAGCCCAGTCGCCAATAGTGGCCAGCACGCTAGGCAACCACTCGTCGGGGTAGCCGTAGTCGGCGTTGGCAACAATTTTGCGGTAGTGGAACACACAACCGAGCACAAACGCACCAACGAACCCGCTAGCTACAAGCGCGGAGTGGACGCGTCCTACGGTCAGAACGAGCATGGCAGTCGTTCCCGTTCAAGTCGCGAAAAACGAGCGTCACAACTCTATGCAAAGTCGAACCCAAGGTTTGCAAAAAATTGGAAAAAAATGTATAACGAGAGAATTTGTTGACGGGTTCCAATGTAAGGCGATGCAAGGTTGCCAGCACAATCACGCAACACCCGAAATGGTAATAAGTAGCCCTTTTGCGGTACGGCAACGTCGACGCCAGCCTTAGTGGGGCTAGTCCGGGAGTGGGGCAGGTTTAAGCAGGGCCACGGGGGGCTGGGGCGTCCACGGGTGGAGAGGTATTTTACAAGCGGGGATTGCGTGGTACATCTCGGCTATGTGGTCGGTTGTCTCACAAGAGCGTACATTTGTAGTGGTTTGTCTCAGATGGATGTCTCAGATCCCCACATGGTTGATTTGTGTAGACGTATCTCGGGGACGTGAGTGTTTGTGGTACAGATACATGTGAGGTACGTGTGCTGTGATGTAGGTGGGTGGTACATGTAGACGTGTCTCTGGTAGATGCGTCTCTGATACACTCTAGTGGGGACGGTGTGTCTGGACAATGTACGCCCCAACAGGCCGCTTACTTGAGGTAATTACTAGCCTGAGCACACAGGCTAGTAATATCTAGAACGCCCTAGGCAAATACACCACCTTCGTGCTCGGCGAGTTACACCAGATCGCTTGGCATCACCGGAAACAGTCACCAATTGGGACCTCATCGGCCGATCCGGGCACCGCAGACTCCCACACGCTTACTAATGTGCTGTGCCCGCCAATGGGATCACGCTGCTGAATCGTCTATCCCGCTTAACTCCGCTTGACGGGATTACTGGTGTGCCCGTCTGCCTCGTCCATCTCGCATCTGCCCGATGTATCGGAATGTCGTAATCGTAAGAGCCAAACTACGAACGCCCAGTAAACTACGCGAATAGAGACTCTACACGGCCCAGAAAGACTGCTTGTGGCACCCACGGGCCCACCCGACTCTCCCACCCACCCACCAACCGCTGGACGCACACGCGAGGCGCCCAGACCTGCAGACTCGGCCCGGTTCCGACGCGTCGACAACCACTAGATCACCGCGGTATAAAGGTGGTACCCTTAACGCGCTGAGCCGCCACCGTCCCCGAAAGCCCTACTACCGCCCCCGAAAGCCCTACTACCGCGATGTTCTGTATACGTGCCTCGCGCTGGGCGCCCCGGACGCTCGCGGGCCCGCGACCGATGCTGACGAAAGGCTTCGACGTCATTGACCGGTGCCCCATCGAGTGCGGGTGCGCTGATCCCGTGCTTCCCCAGCCCATCGACACCACCACCAACCTCAACGGGACCAAGCCCGTGCTCTACAAACACGTCCTCGTGCCCGCCACCGCGCCCGTGGCCGAGCTCCCGAGCAAGGTCGAGCTCATCCCCGAGTCGCTCACCGCGGAGTTTGCCCGACTCAAACGGACGCACTTGGACCCCGACCACCCGGTGGCGATGCTGATGGTGGAGTGCCCGGGCCTCGACCAAGTGGTGGTGTATCCCGACGCCATCGCCGTTCCTGCAGCGGACGTGGCCCGCGACGTCGCCAGTTTCATTGCCCTGTACCTCCGTCCCGCTGATCTCCCCCCACGTCCGGTGTACAACCCGTTTGGCTCGCGACAGCCAACGGCGGTGCCTACGTCGTCTACGCCCAAAACGTTCGCCGCCACGCCATTCCCGCAACCGATGCTTCTCATCTGCGGACACGCTGCACGCGACTCACGGTGTGGAGTGATGGGCCCTGTGCTCAGGCAGGCGTTTGAAGCCGAGACGCGTGCCCAAAACGCCGATGTCGCCGTGGGGCTCATTTCCCATATCGGGGGTCACGCCTACGCGGGCAACGTCATCTACTTTTCAGGGGTGCCCCACGAGCCCCCGGTGTGGTACGGGCGGGTGTTTCCCAAACACGTCCGCGGGATCGTGGCGGAAACCGTTCTCCGCCACCGCGTCATTGGCGAGTTGTTTCGCGGGCTGCTAGATCTGCGGGCTAACCTGCGCTAACCGCATGATGCTAGATTGGACTCGTGGGTGCATAACGGCCGGGCTTGGTTTTCCCGAGAATCTTGCCACGAGCCCCCACCGCTGTTAGCGGCACCCCTGGGGTGGCGTGGTGGCGGGCGCTCGGAGGAACCGTGTCCCACCACCCGCTCCGCTCGAGAGCCCGCCCGTCGTCCCCCCGTTGCTTTTCACGCGCTGCCAGATGGTCCCCGATCGTATGCGAATTCCGCGCAATCGACCCATTCTCGGACACTCCAGGGTTGTGCCGGAACACAAAAGGCGGTGGCGGGGGTGGCAGCAAGCAAGCCGCAGCCTCGGGTTGCCTTCCGCACAGATGCCCTGCTGCGTATTTTCGTCGGCGTTTCACCACCGCTGACCATTGATGTATGTAGCCCCCCTAAAAAGCATACTAGCCCCGGTTGACAAGGCACATGAAGCGAGATTTTGCAGCCGGGACGGTGCACCGCCACAAGCGGTGCGCGTTGGCCAGCGGTCGCGGGCCCGCGGTGGTCGCCACCCACCACGGTGGCCTCGTGACCACGGCAATAAAGGAGAAAAAATAACAGCAAAAACTGGTCACACTTGGAAATATCAGCAAAAAGCAACGCGCGACACCGCGCGGGCGCCAACGATGATTGGCCAGTGCAGGGGATGGGCATCCGGGCCGCACACCCATGCGCCGATGGCTATTGTCTAGCGGTGGGCGCGCGATAATATTGTGGCGGGGAAACACTTGGGAATCCCGTTGGTCTGGTGGTGGGGGGACCGCGATCGGGAGCACCCAGAAAATAAATGGGCAGAGAGAAATAATACAGACGAAGGCGCGGACGGAGCACGCGACGAGCAGGGTGGTGGGGGGAGCCACCAGTGGAGGCCCCAGAGGATATGTAGTGGGTGTAGAGCCGGGTAGTCGAGAGACGGGGTCCTGGGAGCTCATCCGAGGCGAACGGCACCACTGAAAGTAGTCTAAAAAATATTGGCACGGCATAGCGAGCAGAGCCACCGGAAGAAGGAGCGAACGAGACGGTAGAAGGAGGAAGAAGGAGGGAGAAGGAGGAGAACAGCGAGCAGGAGAACAAGGCGGCCCGAGAAAAGCGATGACCACAGAATGACCACCGTAGACGACACGGCCAGAGGTTACAGACACTCGGTAGACGAACCAAGACACCTGTTCCATTACCAAGAAACGCCGTGATTCCAAGACCACTGGCGCCACGACCCGCCACCGCGTCTACTACCACCACGACCACCCCTCTCCACCACCCCTCTTCACCGCGCCCCTCCACCGCCACCGCGTCTACACCACCGCGCCTACACCCCTCTCTCCGCCCACCCACCGCCACGACACCGGCCCGTCCCCCACTATCGTACCACGTCTATCTCCGCGGGCTACCCTCGCTCATTATTTTCTCGGAACCGTGGTTGTGTCGTCGGTTTCGACCGTGGGCTAATTATTTTTTCGTACCCACCTCCTTTTCTTGTTTGGGTTGCGCTGGACAGATAACGCGACCACTGCGAGAGAACAGCAGCGCACAGGCATGTAGCGCCAGATGGAGCGGGTGCGGAGGCGCTTGGCGCCCCGGCAACCCATAGCGCCCACCGCCACCCGCTCGCAGCGCCCCCGGCCCCGGCAAACCCCCGCCATCCGTTGCTTCCGCCATCCCAAAAAATTTCGCATATTTTCTCAAACTTTGCCTGCTAACCCAGCGCGCAGATACCGTCATCAGACACAAAAAAAATCAGTTTGAAAAAACAAATAGATACTGCCCAAATCTTTTTTCAATCATCGACATACACCAGGTGATGAACGGGAACTACCAGTATAACCAGCCGTACTACTACAACCAGAACCAGACGGCAGCGTCGCTGACGGGACAGCAGGCGTCGGCGCAGGGCCAGCAGGCCCAGCAGGGCCAGCAGGGCCAGGACTACTACCGGTACCCGCAGTACCCCAACTACCCGATGTACCAGCAGCCAGGGTCGCTGTACTACCAGAACGGGCAGGGCGCGGCCGCCGCCACCGCCACCGCCGCCTCCACCGCCTCGGCCGCCCCCGTGCCCGCAGCCACCGGGCTGGGCGCGCCCACCCTGGCGGGCACCCCGATTCCCGACACGTTGAACGCGCAGCTGGCGCTGACGGTGGGCCAGTTCCAGCCGCCCGGGATCCGCCCGCGCGTCACCACCACCATGTGGGAGGACGAAAAGACGTTGTGCTACCAGGTGGACGCCAACAACGTGCTGGTGGTGCGTCGTGCCGACAACAACATGATCAACGGCACCAAGTTGTTGAACGTGGCCCAGATGACCCGTGGCCGCCGCGACGGCATCTTGAAGCTGGAAAAAGTGCGTCACGTGGTCAAGATCGGGCTGATGCACTTGAAGGGGGTGTGGATTCCGTTTGAGCGGGCGCTTGCCATGGCCCAGCGCGAGGGGATCGTCGACTTGTTGTACCCGTTGTTTGTGCGCGACATCAAGCGGGTGATCCAGACCGGGGTCACCCCCAACACCGCCGGTGCCGTCAAGGCGGCGCTGCTGACCCCGCCCACCCAGCAGGCGCTGTTCTACCAGGGCACCGCGCCGCAGTCGCTGCTGGAGTACGCGCTGTACTCCAACGGGTCGCAGTCGCACGCGCTGCCGTCGCAGCCCGCGGCGCAGACCCAGGCGGACCCGATGAAGATGTACCAGGGGTACGGGCAGCAGCAGACGCAGCAGCAGCCGTACTACCAGAACGCGCTGTACTACCAGCAGCAGCCGTACGCCGGGTCGCTGGCCCCGAACTACCTGGCCTACAACCAGGGCACCCAGATGTACGGCTACCTGTACGGGCAGGCGCCGCAGCAGCCCCAGGCGGCGGCGCTGGGCACTCCTCAACAGCCGGTGTCGGGCACGCCCCAGCAGCCGCTGGGCACCCCGCAACAGCCGGCGCTGGGCACGCCCCAGCAGCCTGCGGCCGACGCCAAGAAGGACGAGGAGAAGTAGAGGAGCGAGTTTGGTTCGGGGTTACGGGGGCACCAAAAAAGAAAAAAAAATAACCTGCCGCCGTGGTTCCATTTGCATTGACTGATGTTTTTTATTTGCCTTTACGACCCAACACTGGGCGCGAGGGTGGCACGGGTGCTCTAATGTTGGTGATAGAGTTCGGGTGTCTGGGCGGCCTTTGCGCTGATAATGTACTATTAAATATACATAATTGAGTAAGAGTGGAGTGGTTGGGAAGAGTTTGTGGGTGAGTGGAGAGAAGAGAGTGGTTGGAAGGGAAGCTAATGGATAGAGTGGGTGGAAAGCGTGAGTGGAAAGAGTAATGGAGAGAGTGAGTGGACGAAGAGCTAGCAGAGAGTGGAAGAGAGCCAGTCGTTAGGTGAAGAGAGCTAGTAGAGAGCAAGTAGAGAGCGAGCGGAGAGTTCGGGTAATTTTACTATCTAGAGTGGTCTGTGATGACCGTCTGGTAGGCTACGTAGCAAGCTCAGAACATTGCTTACCGGCGCCTCACAGTGCCTAGAACAATGGCCTTCTCCACGATCGCACCAGACGACCATCTCCACCACCTTCCACTACACCAGCTCATCGCGAAAATTTGTCGCAATTGCTCGGGAAAGGGCGACGGAATCCCGCCAAAAAATCCCTCATTGCAAAGTCGGGACCCGTCACTTTGGGCCTCGGTAGCAATCTCGTCGCCACCACCCCGTAGCCCACCCACCGTGCCCCCGGTGCTACTGCGATGCTTGTCTAGCGCAGTGGCCACAGGTGCAGATGGTGCAGAGATGGCAGCGCAGGCTACAGAACGGGACCACGCCGCCGCCTTTTGTGTGGAGCGTCGGGCGTGCCCGCGGTGGTCGCCCACAGTGTCTCCAGGGCCCCAGGGGGGGTCCCAACACCATTCGCACCAGTTCTAGCACACGGCTTGCGAGCGGGCGATGGCTGCAAATCCACTTCCTCCACGTAGGTACCACATGCTGTACCACAACCGCAACCAACGGTTTTTATGCAGACGTTCATGTACAAGTACCATGTAAGGGTGTCTATTACGAGGGCGGTGGGTGTGCAGGCGACAGAGGACAAAATCGGTAAGGGCAACTAGGCGAGAGTTAAGGTTTGGCGTACAGCATGCATAGCAACTACAATGTGAACAAACGACACGACGCGAACGAAGACGGGAGCGAGGCCAAGAGGGGTGGAGAAGTGGGGGGACGGTCGCGGGCCACGGGGACGACTGATTGAAACACCGTCGTGGAACGACCATTGTTTGCCCGATTGGGAAGGCAATAATACCGGGAATGTGGGGGACAAACAATAGGGTGGTGTAGGAGGTGCTTGCGGGTGGGGCACGCAGTGGAGGAGCGTGGTGGAGTTGGTGGAGTGGTTGAGAGAATGCTGGAGAATGGAGCGGAAATGTGATAATGTCGCGGTGGGTGAGTGGTAGGGTAGGGTGGTAAGGGTTGAGTGGTAGAGTGGTGGAGACTGGTGGAGTAGTAGACTGGTGGGGTGGTAGAGTGTAAAAGTGGGCGCAGTATTAGACCAGGCAAGTGTCAGTCTCGGCTGGAGACGCAAAGCAGCAGTTGTGTCATTCCGTGCTCATACTGAAACAGACTGACAGTGTAAATGGCACACAGCCTTGCCACCACGCCACCTGGCTCGCTACGCCTCGCTCGCAACAACTTTTGCGCCGTTTCAGTGCCAAGGTTACATCCCCATTGACGAGCTGCTTTGTGATGGCCGCACTGAACACAGTCACAATGCGGAATGCGGTCGGGTGGAATGCCACAAGCAGAGCAAAGGACCGGGCTCCTCGAGCTCAGCGCACTGTGCCCCATACCGCATCGTATTGTTGGTTAAGGTCCTATGGTGTCTAAGCCACCTATGCGTAGGTACCACCCAATGCGGATGGTCGAGGCGAGAGGGTACGGCGAATGGATCTCGACACCCTCTGCATGTCGCTAGACCGGCATGATGTATCACTCGCGTGGGGCTACATGATCAGCGGTGGCTTTAGCCCTGGTGGCCTTGTCCCGCGGCCACTAAACCGACGGCAAACTAGGTTTGACACAAAGGCCGTGGTTACGTCATGGGGCAACCACTCATACTCGAGTGCACCTTCAGCACGACTAGAGTTAAGCTTAGAGTGTAGGTAATGTAAGGTTAAACCAACAGCAACAGGAGCGAGGGGTCATAAGTGGCAACGGCAGAGCTTGAGAGCAACGGCAGAGCTTGAGAGCAACGGGCTTGAGAGCAACAAGCAAGACAGTGGGAGCAAACGCTAGCTACTTCGAATGCTAGGCCGCAACCTGTCTCCTAAATGTTAACCTGTCTCATGATTGTTGCCATTAAAATGTCTCCCGTCACTGTTCCTAGCTCTGATTCTCTGTCTGGTTGCAACCCCTCCAATATCCATCTCCGACTCAGTTAAGCTTCGTGTGCCATACTGTGGCTCCTTGCCGCTGCTCTAACTTTAACTATACTTAGTCGCAAGACACTGTCCCTCGCCTAAACTGCCTTTGCATGTCGCTGCCAGATCAAGTATTGTTGATCGTTGCCGTGACAATGACGCAAAGAGACCCGCAACCCTACTACCAAGCAGGACACATTAACGCACCGACGGTTCTCTGCGTGTGACGGCAGTGGTCGTGTCGTCGCTACAGTCGCTTAGCCTGGTGGCGGCATTTTCGTCAAAACTTCACCAAGCAGCCAGGCGGATTTGCGGGTCGCTGGCTGCGTGGCCGACAGTCAAAAGCAAAAATATCATGTGGGTTTAGGCGGGCGTTTTAGACAGGAGGTTGAGTTGTATTTACTTCGTGTTTGGCTCGTAGTTGAATCCTCGTAGATTACCACCGCCTGAGCATGTGTTTCCTACTTTCTCCGGGTTCATATCCGGGTGGGGGGCTGTGCAGGAACTGACGAGTGGGGACGACGGGTAGTGGGCAAGGTATGCTAACATGTCACCTCGCAACACTCTCATTGTGATAGACACACCCACTTTAGCCTTGCTACCGACTCACCATCCCTTGCCCCCGTTGCCAACAAAGTCTTGGCCTCGGAGCTTTTCCGCGCTGTAAGTGGACGATACGAATTATCACCTATCACACGTGCAACTCCCGGACAAACCAGGAATAAGGCTCGGGCGAATAGGAACGAGCACATGGTGATTACAGCTGTCCCAACCTGTGTGTAATGACTCGCAGCTCTCGACGGTTTCGGTACCTAACCGTTGCAACCATCTGACAGCGCGGAAAAACGTCAAGATGAATAGAGATAAAAAGATACACTAGCCTCTCCACAATATCTCCACACTTGACACAATGACTACGGCTGATCCACCTATCGCTCCTGATCATTGCCACCGCCAAGACGCCCGGTTGCGCTGATAATCCCCTTATCACCGTTATCGCTCAGCCGTATCGCGATAAGCCTATATGCACACAGGAACCGATAAGATCTGGTCCCGGGATGAAGGGCCAGTATATAACCCAGCGCTCTCGTAGGCCTTTAGATCAATTCAATCATGGCTGAAGTTACCAACCTATATGGCGGAGACGTCATGACTACCGATTTCAACGCTCAATTCGACAAGGCCGACATGGCGTGGATTGGCGCTGCCCTGTGTCTCGTGTGGATCATGGTCCCCGGGGTGGGTCTCTTGTACTCGGGGCTTTCGCGAAAGAAGCACGCATTGTCGCTTATGTGGGCGTCGCTCATGGCGTGCTGTGTTGCTGGCTTCCAGTGGTTCTGGTGGGGCTACTCGCTCGTGTTCACCCACACCCTGGAGTCGCCCTTCTTGGGCAACCTCCAGAACTTTGCTCTCAAACAGGTGTACGGCGCGCCCGCGGTGGTGCTGCTGGTGCCTGACATCTTGTTCTGTCTCTACCAGGGTATGTTCGCTGCCATCACCGCGATTCTTATGGTCGGTGCTGGCTGCGAGCGGGCTCGTTTGGGCCCGATGATGGTTTTCTTGTTCATTTGGCTCACGGTGGTGTACTGCCCCATTGCTTACTGGGTGTGGGGTGCCAACGGGTGGTTGGCCAATCTCGGGGCCCTTGACTTTGCTGGCGGTGGCCCCGTTCACGAGAACCTGGGCTTTGCTGCGTTGGCTTACTCGTTGTGGCTCGGTAAGCGGAAGGATCCCTTGATCACTTCCGGCCGTGTTCCCAAGTACAAGCCCCACAACACCTTCTACATTGTGTTGGGGACGGTGTTCCTCTGGTTTGGGTGGTATGGGTTCAACGGAGGCTCCACCGGTAACGCCACTGTTCGCTCGTGGTACGCCTGTGTCAACACCAACGTCGCTGCTGCCACCGGGGGCCTCACCTGGATGTTCATCGACTACTTCCGCACCGGTGGCAAGTGGTCCACGGTTGGGTTGTGTCTTGGTGCCATTGCGGGGCTTGTTGGCATTACTCCCGCTGCCGGTTACGTCCCCGTGTACACCGCTGTGGCCTTTGGTGTGGTGCCCGCTGCCATCTGTAACTTTGCCGTCGACTTGAAGAACATCATGCAGATCGACGACGGTATGGACGTGTTTGCTTTGCACGGTGTCGGTGGGTTCGTTGGCAACTTTATGTGCGGTCTCTTTGCCGCCGACTACGTGGCTGCTGGCGACGGTTCTGTGGCTGCCGACCCCGAGGCTCGTATTCTTGGTGGGTGGATGAACCACCACTGGAAGCAGTTGGGCTACCAGTTGGCGGCCTCGGTGTCTGTGGCCGCGTGGTCGTTCGTGGTGACCCTGATTTTGCTCCTAGCCATGGACCGGATCCCCTTCTTGCGGATCCGTCTCCACGAGGACGAGGAGCTTATGGGCACCGACTTGGCCCAGATCGGCGAGTTTACCTACTACGACGAGGAGTCCGGGGAGATGAAGCAGTACAAGGACTCCGACCTGACTGCGTACGTGATCGAGCCGTTGCGGCTGACCACGGCCCGGGTGGCTAAGCTCCAGGCGGTTGCCTCTAGTGCTGGCGCTGGGGTGCCTGCTCCCGTGAACGAGACGAGCGAGGAGAACAGCTTGAGTGCTAAGGAGTGATCTTGTAATTAATTAATGGATGGTATGGTAATAAGGGTGGACAAGCAGTCTGTTGGAAAAAGGTGTAGGGCAAGGCAAGTGGGCATAGTAGTTCGGTGATAAAAGCTCCAATTATACCAGCTCCTATTAGACAGCTCCTATTAGACAGCTCCAATTAGACCAGCTCGACTTTTGCAGGCGATCTTTTGTCCCTTCTCGGTAGCATCGTATACCTGGCTATTTTCGTCAGTAGGCTCGTTAGTCGGTCTAATGGTGCTAAACGTCGGAACCATCAGACAGCGTCATTTGGGCCGTCAACCAACCCAAACTCACATAAACCCTACCACCACTGGATAACACGATTTGCCGGTCACCTGTTGGCACACCAGACAACCAACGCTACAATGTCTCGTAAAACTGCACCACTGCAACCAAGGTCTCTTCTACACTCAGCACCAAACCCTCGCTCTCTACCCCGCTTCGCCTACCCGCGTATCCACCCCACTGTCCAACCCCTCTACTACCTCCGTCCAACCCCTCCACCCAACCCCTCTTCCTCCGCCACCCTCCATTGTCTTGGTTGCTGATCGACCCACGACACTTTGCGTTGCGAGCCCGGCGCACCCACCGGTGCCGGCTCGACTCGCCCAGCCACCCGGAACCGGGCGGGAACCCCGAAAGCACCATTCTACCCCACTGCCACCACCCCAGCCGTCCCCATTGACCACCCGTCCCGCTTGTGCGCCCGCTCTCCCGGCGCCAATGCCGTGTCTTACCCACCTGCCGTGTAATTAATTCACTCAAAACAGAGCCCACCAAGCCCCCGTAGTCCACGCAAAAACCCGTAAAACCCCCGTAAAAAAACCACCACCGCCTTTCCGGACCCTTCCCACCGCATCCCCGCCCGCCAATCGTCCACCCAAACCGCCGTTCCCACCCGTTTCCGCCTCTCGCTGCCCGCCCACCCCGCGCGAACAAACTCTTGCTCTCTGCACCAACATAGCACTACGCTACCCCGTATAACCACGCCAAAAATGGACGACGACAACGTGGCCGGGTCGTACAACTACCCGACAACGATCCTCACCGCCAAGCAGCCAACCCTGGCCGCGGCCATCATCCCACACGCCTTGGACTCCCAGCACAAGCTCAACACCGCGGTGCTGCTGTGGATGGACGAGTACATCGGGATGCTCCAGCAACACACCCAGCAGTTGAAGCTGGCGTTTGAAAAGGGGCAGAAGGTGTTTGCTGCTGGCGGAGTGGCCGACGACGAGTTCGGCAACTTCCCCCAGTACTGGAACTGCTTGCTCACCTCGCTCAAGTTGGAGGCGCAGAGCAACGACCTCATGGTGAAAAACCTCAAGTTGGACGTGGTGAACCCGTTGCGTGCGGACACCGACGACGCCCGTGCCCTGGAGCTCATCGTCAACGGGCAGGAGCTCCAGGAAATCGCCGACGACTACGCCCTGGGCCGCAACCAGGCCGAGGTGCAGTGGAACTACAAGGCCCCGCAGATTTTCGAGACGTTTGAGCTGTACAAGTCCCACCAGTTGGGGCTCCTCTTCAACACCGTGGTCACCTGGTTCCAGATCGACAACGCCAAGCTCCAGAAGGGGTTGGCCAACAACGAGAACAGCACCAACTACCTCGTGAGCAACTACAAGTTGGATGGGCAGATGCAGCAGTACTTGGACGTGATCACTGCCAAGGACTACCGCCACGAGAAGGGCGCGGGCACTGCCGCGGTCGCTGGGGTCACCGGCGCTGCGGGAGGCGCTCCCTCGGTGCCCAAGCACCGCCCGTTCCACCAGCCGGCCCCGCCCAAGCAAGCCCGCCGGTTGCTGTCGTTCCTGAACCTGATCCACCTGGGGGGCAAGGAGAAGGACAAAAAGCTGTTGAAGCTGAAGGTGGGGCTGATCTTTGGCCGCAAGAAGAAGGACAAGAAGCACACCGGCGACGTGGGGGCGATCCCTGAGGACGCGCTGTTGGTGACGGCGCTGACCGGTGGTCCTTCTCGTCTGACCCTGCGCAAGGGCCGAGGCCACGGGGCTGCCGCAGGCGCGGTGGCTGCGGGGGCCGGCGCTGTTGGAGCTGCTGGCTACGCGGCCCACCATGGCCACGACGACGACAGACACCCCGAGAGAGAGCTGGCCAAGCAGGAGAACGACCCGTTCAGCCAGCCGGAGTTGATCCCGGGCCGAGGCAAGCCGCTTCCGCCCATGCTGGCGCTGCAGGCTCCGTTGGTGCCTGGCAACAACAACCTGTTGCCTGCGACGCCCCAGGTGGGTGGGGAGTTTGGCGATAGCAGTGCTTTTGGGACGCCCGTGGAGGGCCACGAGAAGGACGGGTTGGACGACGTGGAGCACGGGGAAGGTTTTAAGGGCCAGCAGGGCCAGAACCAGGGTTTCCAGGGTCAACAGGGCCAAAACCAGGGTTTCCAAAACCAGAACCAGGGCTTCCAGGGTCAAAACCAGGGCTTCCAGGGTCAACAAGGCCAAAACCAGGGCTTCCAGGGCCAGAACCAGGGTTTCCAAGGTCAACAAGGCCAAAACCAGGGCTTCAACCAGAACCAGCCCCTTCAGAGCCAGAACCAACCCCTTCAGTCCCAACAGAGCTTCTCGGAAAACCAGCCGCGCTCGCTCTCGCAAAAGCCCTCCAACCCGCCGCCGATCCCGCTGGCGCTGTCCAAGGCCCCCTTCGAGCACGACCGCGCCACCCCGGTGCCCGAGGACTCGTTCCTGACCCCGTTCACCCCCACCACCGCCGCCGCCGTCGCCGCCGCAGACTCGTCGCCCAACTTCGTCGAGTACCACGAGCTGGAGCTGCTGGACGAGTCGTCGGACCTGGACCCGAACCGGTTGCTGATGCTCAAACGCCACGACATCAACACCCCGCAGCACGCCTCCCGCAACCCGAACGCGGGTTTGTACCCCGAGGCTCGCGACCTGAAGTTCTCGTTTGAGCACGGCGACGAGGGCCTTCCGGAGCCCAACATCGAGCACGAGTTGGGGTCGCCCCAGGCCAAGCGCGGGCTGAAGGCGGCTCCTCCGCCGCCCCCGTCGCGCAAGGTGGTCCACCACGAGGGCCAGGCGGGCCAGCGAGGCTCGTTGAGCGGCAGAGACGACCGTCCGGGCCAGGACCGGCGTTTCAGCCAGGACAGAGTGTCGCAGGACAGAGTGCCCAGCCAGGACAGAGTGCCCAGCCAGGACAGAGTGCCGTCGTTTGGCCAGGGGACCGAGCGGGCCAGCCAGCAGCCGCAGATCCACGTGGGTCCCGAGGTGGGCTCCACCGAGATCCCGGGCTTGGACCACAAGAACCTCCCGCTGGACCCGCCCGGGTACGACGGCGACGCGCTGGCGCCGTTCCACGACGCCAAGGACCCGCTGGCGTTTGCCCAGTCGTCGCTGGGCCCCTCCACCGGGGTGCTCGGTGCTGCGGCGGCCGGCACGGCTGCGCTTGGTGCGGCCACCATCGGGGTGATGGGCCAGGACGCCAAGACGCTGACCGAGACCACCGAGGCGTCGCTGGCGCCGGGCTCCGATCCGTTCTCTGCGCCTCCGCTGGCGCTGCTGGCGCCGTCGCTGGACCCTGTGGGGCCCGACAGCTCGCGCTCGATGGCGTCCAAGCCCCGGGTGGCGCTGGAGATGTTCCACGGGCTCCCTGCCACGCGTAACCTGGTGATCCCCACCCAGTTGACCGCCCAGGACACGGGGGTGTCGCTGATGCTCAAGGCAGACACTTTCAAGCACTTTGAGCACGGGTACTCGCTGACCACGGGGCTCAACGCGCTGGTGGCGGAGGTGGTGAACGCCAGCTTCCACGACGGGCAGCTTTTGCGGGCCAAGATCGTGGGCGAGGTGGCGTTCAACTACCGCTTGGGCGCCAACGAGGACATGCCGCCGCGCCAGCCGTTGGCCATCGACGTGGTGCCCGCGCACAAGTTCGACAAGGTGATCCTCAACAACGAGCTCATGGTGCCCACCTCGGGCACCGGGTACGAGCTTCTGGCGGCCAACATCACCAGCAAGACGCTTGGCGGTCTCAAGTACCTCATCCGCAACACCGCCGAGGCGCTGGTGCCGCTCACGATCTCGCAGATCTGGAAGTACGAGGCCCACCAGGCCCTGCTCATCATCGTGGTGCGGCCCGACCCGCTGGTGACGGAGAAGATCGTGGTGGAGAACCTCGTGATCACCGTGGCGTTGAACAACGACGTCGAGGTGCTGGGGGCCAAGCTGTCGCCGCACGGGTCGTTCAACAAGGACAAAAACCGGTTGACGTGGCGCTACACCAGCCCGTTAGCGCTTGGCGGCTCGGGTGCTGCCGAGGAGAAGCTCATGGCGCGGTTCATGACCTCTGGCGTGGCTTCCGAGCACGAGCTGGGGGTCCAGATCAAGTTCCAGATCCACGAGCCTCCGGGGAAGAACGTTACCGTGCTTGCTGGCGGGAACGAGGTGCCTGTGGTGCGTAACTTGATCTCAGGCAACTACAGTGGCCACGCGGTGTAAAATATGTAATTGTTTTGTATTAATGTTGAAGTATTAGTTCTGGTGAGGTGGGGTGGGAGTGGAGGTCTTCGTGGAGGTCTCAGTGGAGGTCGGTGGAGGTCTTAGTGGAGGTTTAGGTAGAGTTTTAGGTGGTGATCTAGGTGGAGGTCTAGGTGGAGGTCTAGGTGGAGGTATAAGTGGAGGTCTCAGTGGGGTCCAAGTGGAGGTTTAGGTGGGGTCTACGACTGACTCAGTGATTCGGATCACCACACGTAAACTCGTCTCCAACGGTCACTTTGCATCGCATTATGCCGAAGGGGTCCTAAGCGAACCCAATTAGGTGCTTTGCGTCCGGTCCAGAACATTCCTTCGCTACCACAAGGGATGCTATTGTAAATTCACCCTGCGCATCTACCTTCCACTCGGTATGCACCCTGCATCCCCATCGGGACAAACCCGACGTGCCCGCGCTAGCAACTGCTCTCCGTTATGCACGCTGCCGACGGCTAAGAAATGCTTAGTAACCGAGACAAATATATAAAGTAGTCTGCGGGGGCACTCGTCAATGAAACAGTTCCTCCGACGTATGGCTACTAACAAACCGCTTGGCGACACCAAAGTTTTCCAACCGATCAAGGTTGGTCGCAACCAGCTTGCACACCGCGTAGCATACGCTCCTACGACCCGGGTCCGCAACTCCCAGGACCATGTGCCCACGGACTTGATGTTGCAGTACTACGACGACCGCACACAGACCCCCGGCTCATTGATTGTTGCTGAGGCGACGTTGGTGGCCGAGCGGGCCGGTTTGATGGGCCCGACCCCCGGGATCTGGAACCAGACCCAGATCGACGCATGGAAGCTCATCACCGATAAGGTCCACGACAACGGGTGCTTCATTTCGTGCCAATTGTGGAACCAGGGCCGCACGGGGTCGCCCAAGATGTTAAAGGCGAAGGGGTACCCGTACGTGCTGTCGTCGCCCATCTACTGGAACGACAACTCCAAAAAGGAGGCAGAGGAGTGTGGCAACCCGTTGAGAGAGCTTACTGAGGCCGAGATCGACACTCTTGTCACCGAAACCTACCCCGAGGCCGCTCGCAATGCCATCGCCGCAGGGTTTGACTACGTCGAGCTCCATCTGGCGACGGGGTACATCTTTGACCAATTCCTCCAGGACCTGACGAACCACCGCACCGACCAGTACGGCGGCTCGATCGAGAACCGTGCCCGGTTCCTTTTGCGGGCAATTGACTCCGTGGTGGCTGCGGTGGGTGCTGACCGGGTGGCTGTCAGGTTCTCGCCCTACGGGCGCGACCACGGCATGGGTGGAGACACCAACGCTGTCCACCCGCTGGTGCAGTATGGCTACGTGCTTGGTGAGCTTCAGCACCGGGCCGACAAGGGCAACCAGCTTGCGTATGTGTCTGTGGTGGGTCCTCGTTCCGACCAGACGGACGACGTGTCGATGCAGCCCATGGACTGGGTGCCTGCGGTGTGGCGAGGCACTTTGGTGCGGGCTCTGTACTCGTACGATATGCCTGACTGGTCGGAGGTGCTTGCTGACACCGCCAACGACCGTACGTTGGTGGCGTTCGCCCGGTACTACACGTCCAACCCCGACTTGCCTGAGCGGTTGCGCAATGGCACCGAGTTGGAGCCCTACCAGCGCCAGTACTTCTTTAGTGTGACCAACTGGGGTTACAACTCGTTTGTTGCCCACGGAAAGGAGAAGACGGCGAAGGTGGAGGACGAGTCCAAGAGAATGGGAAAGCCTCTCGCTTGAGCAATGTTGGAATAAAGCACTGGTTTTAGGACTTTGCATTGAAATTGTTGTTGGTTGCAATGGCTGCAAACAGTGGCTGCAAATGGCTTCAAAAAGTGGCTGCAAATGGCTGCAAAACTACATACATAATAGAAGTAACGTCTACAACATCTGTTTTGCAACCTGGTTTCTAGAATCACCTGCCTCGGAAAAGCTCTGGTATATCAACTCGGTCAAATGGCTTTCAAACCTCACCTTACCACACTACGTTTCGTACTCTTTCGCATATATTGCTCTATCATAATCATTAATCCATTACTTTTTAGTCGTCTTGACCACCTCGTTAATGGCGTTGGCCAAGTAGGCAACGTTGTTGTCGTTGATCCCGGAGATGGAGAACCGGCCGTCCTCAGTGGCGTACACCGAGTACTCGTTGCGCAAACGCACCATCTGCTCCTGCGACAACCCGGTGTAGACAAACATACCGCGCTGCTTCAACAAGTGGTCCCAGTTGGTGGCCAGCTTGTCCAAGTTGTCGTACAACTTCTGGCGGATGGTGTTCAACCGGCCGACAACCTTGTCCAAGTCGTCCAACCACTCGGGCAACAAACCCTCCTCGGAGAAGATGGTCTCGACAATCTTGGACCCGTGAATGGGAGGCGACGAGTACATGGGACGGATCAACTTCTTGAGCTGGGACTCGGCGGCAGTCAGCTGGTCAGCAGACTCAAGCACCACCGAGATCGAACCACAACGCTCACCGTACAAACCCATGTTCTTGGCAAACGACTGGCACAACGCGTACGAGGGAATCTTGCCCTGCACCACCAACTCGTTCATTCTGCGGATGAGACCAATGTCCTTGTAGGGAGAACCGGAAGCGAAACCCTGGTAGGCCATGTCGATCAAGGGGAACATGCCCTTGTCCTCAATGAGCTGCAAAACAGCGTCCCACTGCTCGGTGTTGAGGTCCATCCCGGTGGGGTTGTGGCAGCACGCGTGCAAAAGCACAATCGACCCGTCCTCGGCGGCCTGGAGCGACGAAAGGAGGTTGTCAAAGTCAAGGTCGTTGATCAGAGTCTCGTAGTATGCGTAGTACTCGGGCGACAACCCAGCGTCGTTGAACACCGCCACGTGGTTGGCCCAGGTGGGCTTGGGCACGTAGATCTTCTTGGAGCCGTAGAAGCGGGCCAAAAAGTCGGCAATCACACGGAGCGAACCAGTACCGGAGATGGTCTGGGCAGTGACAATGCGCCCCTCGTCAATCAACTTCTTGCCGTTGGCGTCCTTGTCGGAGTTGTTGAAGATGAACTGCTTGACAATGTTCTGGAAGGGCTTGGAACCGGTGATGCCGGTGTACTCCTTCTCGACCTCCTTCTTCAAAAGCACCCCCTCGGCCTTCTTGACGGCGGGGAAGATGATGGGCTTACCGTCGTTGTCGCGGTAGGCACCCACACCCAAGTTGATCTTGGAGGTGTTGGTGTCCATCTTGAACGCCTCGGTGATCCCCAAAATCTTGTCCGGGGGCGCCAAGGGAATGTTCTGCCAGGCTCTGAGCTGGGACGCGGTGGCAAACTGCCGGCGAATGGTGGCTTTGTACATGGTGGTGGTGAAATTGGGGGGTATGGGCTGGTTTTTATAGTTCCCCTCACGTTTTTTCACGCACGTCGATGACTCAGGGAGAGCGGGCCAGGGGGGTTGTGGGGCCGAAACACGGGGGAAACCCGCTGGAAACGGGTCTACGCGGTGGGTTACGTGGCTGGGGCGACGACTACCCCGGTTTTTCGCCGGTTGCCGTTGTCCGATAGCGGCAATGGGCCAATTGGTGAGCCGTGGCAGCTGCAGGGTAGTCATCTCGGACCGCCGGAACACGCATATGATTCGAAAAAACGAGACCCACGCGAGTTGTTCCGTATTCAACCGTTGGCAGGTGATGGGGAGAAGTGGGGCTAGGGGATGTCAGGTGGTCGAGGGTGCAACCAACAATGCTATGGTGGTCTTTCACTCCTTACTTCCGTCACCTATCGCTTTCATTGACTACTTTCGGTGTTCGCTGCGCTTAACGTGCCACTAACACATTAGCCTCGAGTATTTTCTCCCCGCACTTCCGTTACCAGCCGGTGGTTGACAGCTACCGCGACGGTTGCGCCATTTGCCGCGAACGCGCCCACCATGGGACGATGCGGGGAGCTCGGCCGAGCCTGGTCCGTCGGCTGCTCGGCGCAGAGTGGTCCATCGGGACCAGTGTCCGCGTAGACCGCCCCCGATGGGTTGGTTTCCCGACCCGTTTTGGCCGACCACCGACACCGTGGAGCCCGACTCGGACCCTGTCACACTACAATTACCTGTGAACGTTGACGTAGCCGCTATCTTGCATAACCTCGGTTCACCTTTGCGCGCGAAAAGGTGGCTTCCCCACTTGGGGTATGCGGGTCGGGTGGACAAACGCCGTTGTCGGGCCTGGTCTGGGGTCGTGCAGCGGGCTTGTGAATGCTCGGGGTGGAGGCCGTTGCGGAGATCTGGCCGTTGCGGGGTCCTGGAGGGGAAACTCAAACGGGAAGGGGGACCTGGACCTGCGTCGATCGAACGATGGTAGTGTGGTGATTGTAAGCGAGGGATCGAACGATATTACTAGGAATGGTAGTGTCTCAGTTCGGGAATGTAAGGTGGTTTCGAAGTGAACGGGTGTGTTGGTGGTGGCTCTCTGGTGGCTCTGGTGGCTCTGGTGGCTCTGGTGGCTCTGGTGGCTCTGGTGGCTCACTGGTGGCTCACTGGTGGCTCACTGAAGGCTCTCGGGTGGAAGCTACAATTACATCGCTCTCGCGGTTGCTCTGGCCAAAAAGACATAAGCTGCCTACGTTGCATGGCATTGTGGCAAGTCGCATTTGATATCTTCGCGTCCCAGTCTTGTTCCATGGCATAAAGTCGCATGTCGTACGTAGCGAAGTTTCCATAGTTAACTCGTCCTAACTGAACCACTGTAATCAATTTCCGGAACCCCAACGTGGATCTTCTCTCAAACCACTCTTACACCACTCTTACCACTCTTATACCACTCTCCACTCTCCACTCTCCACTCTCCACTCTCCACTCTCCACTCTTCACCACTCTTCACCACTCTTCACCACTCTTCACCACTCTCCTACCACACTACTCTCTTACTGTTCTATTGTATTCCTGATACTCTAAAGCTCGTCGGCCATCGCCTTGCGCATCCCCATGGGGTTGCCGAACACCTCGTGGCGGGCCCGCAACATCTCGTGGCTAAACTCCAGCCCGTCGCCCTGGCGCTTCTGCACCTGGCTCGCCAACCACTCCAAGAACTCGGGGTTGGCCCGCAACAGCTCGTCGCGCTCGTGCAAGTCCACAAGCAGCTCGAAGTACCGCTTGAACTCGGGGTTCTCCACCTCCTCCGGAACCCGCTTCTGGAGATACGAGGACACCTCCTCCTGGGGGGTGTCGTCGCTCCGCTTGTCGTCCTCCAACGCGTTGAACAACCGCTGGCGCGCACCGTCTCCTAACCACGGGTAGTACTCGACAAGCTCGCGCTTGTTTTTCGTGAGAGGCGCAACCACCCCCAAAATGCGTTTCTGGGTGGTGTCGTCACTGGTCTTCAAGTCAGCAAGCATCTGCGCCACCATCTCGGGGGTGTGGGGCAGCAGCGCCGCGTTGTCGATGGCGTCGGGGTTGTTTCGTAACAGCAGGGCCATCAAGCGGTACACAGAGTCTTGGTGTTCGAGGTCTCTCTTGGCCAATTGACTCAACTTCAAAAACGCCTGGGGGTTGCGGGTGAGTTTGTCGCCATACTCGATGTCGTGCGCAAGCTCCGCGAGCAACTCAAGTGCAGGCGCGACCCGGTCGCCGTCGGCGAGGATCTCGTCCACGGCCGCGTCCCACGAGTCGATGGCGGCGTGGGTCTTGGGGGTGTACATCGCCATGGCCGCCGACATCTGATGCTTCTTGGCGTTGTTGTACACGTTGGCGTGGCCCTCGTCCTCGTCCTCATCCAACAACTTGGCCTCTTTTTTCAACGTGTCCACGTTGAGCCGGACGTGGAGCCCGGGGGGAATGTCCTGGCCCGGGCGGATCTCCTGCCACTCCTCGGTGGGGACGAAGATCTGCGGGTAGCAGTCGTTGTCGGCAGCGCAGATGGTGGCCAGCGCTAGCGCCAGGGCTAAATACAAGAGGAGAGCGGGTCTCATGGGGTTTGCAGCCAGGAGACGCAGCTTATATGATTTTTTCCGGCCGCGGGTCGAACCCAGTGGAAGACAGCAGATGTTACGTGGCAAAAGGTGCAAGGCTGGGGTGAAATGGGATTTGAAAGCTAGGCTGTAGAGTTACACGGTAGGTCTGGATGGTGGTTTTGGAACATGTAACAGTGAGATGTGGTAGTCTGTGAGCGCGTAATACGAGTTTCGCACCGTTTTTTCTCATCTCAGCTGGATCCGTCGCAGGAACGGCTCATTGTGGAAATTCACTCACATCACGACAGACGCCATGCAAAAAGGAGCCCTACAGGGCACGGGCAAAAAGATATCGACAACTGCAGGACTCGAACCTACGCGCTCAGAGAGCAAAAGATTTCTAATCTTTCTCCTTAACCACTCGGACAAGTTGCCTCGATACGGGTGGGTGTTTTGGTCCGGGTGATGGCGGGGACGGTGAACGGGAACATGTAGGGTAGGCAGGTGGGCAGGAGATGCGCTGTAAGTAACACGTGTGGTTTTAGAGAGGATTTTCCACCACCTGACACGGTTTTCGTGTAATATTTCACCCGGACTTTTCTATTTTTTTCCCGTTTTGGATAGCTTAGGTATGTGTGTTTCCTTTTGCAACCACCTGAGCTTGTGTCCTTCCTTTGAACACACCGTATCACTCTTTGATTCCCCATTCCTACATAGCACCCACGTAGCACCCTCTTTTTCATCTACACCCTTCACACTTGGTTCTTCCTTCTCCCCATATCTTGTCTCGTTCCGTGCGGCTCAGCATGGATCAGCTTGGGTACTCCAGCGACGACTCAGATTCATCACCACCACCCGCCCCCGACGTGGCTGCCCTCAACATCTTCCTGCAAAACCACGCCGAGATGCTCAACAACAAGAAGTCGATGTATTTCCTTCTCCGGTGGCGGCCCTCTGCTGACGTCAGTGGTAAACTCAGGGCTGCGGCTGCCAAGTGCTACGATGAGGTGCCCGAGCTCGCGAAGCGGTTTGAGTTTACGCCCGTCACCGACGAGGCCAACAAGTGGGGGTGGCACGTCAGCATCCACACCAACATCCACTTTGCCCCCCACGAGGCTCCCAAGTTTGTTGAGTCGCTACAAAAGGCTATGACCCAGTTCCAGGCCCCTTCGCTGCTTGTGGGGGTACGCCCAGAGGCTGCGAAAAAACACGCCCAGCTCACCCAGCTCTTGGGCATTTCGGAGCCGCTTTCAGCGACGATCAACGTGCCATTGGTGGCCCAGATGCGGCTCTTTGGCCGTCGGATCACCAACACCAGCTATCTCGCGGTGGAAGTGGGCGAGCAGCCGGTGTTTAGACAGATCATGCGGTTGATCAACGAGACCGCTGCTCTCCACGGAGGCGAGACGGCGGAGCCGAACGAGAACCACGTGTTCCACTTGACTATAGCCAACGGTAAGGGCAGGCTGGCAGGCCAGGTAGCCCGGCACTTGAACAAGTTGAGCCTGCAGGTGTCGCAGGTGGACATTCTGGAGTACGTCAAGGACGTGGTGATCGATTTTGACGAGCTTACGGTGTCGACGATCGGGGTGGCTGCCGAGGTGACGGCGATCCCGCTTGTCGAGGACGGTGTAGAAAAAGGCATGGAGCAAGACTCCAAGGGTGAAGAGTCTAAGAGTGAGAAAGGGGAGACTAAAGAAGAGGTTACGGAAACCAAGGCTCCTCAAGAAAACTCGCACATGGCTCGCATCCACGCTCTCTCGAACATCTCGAAACAACCAGTTCACAAGCTGGTGAAGAAGGCAAAGAAACCGGCTAAGAAGGTGGTGAAGCCGGTGAAGCAGGTGAAGCAGGTGAAAAAGGCGAAAAAGCCCGCCAAGGCAAAGGAAAACTCAGCATAGCATCGCATGTATTACTATAAACCGTCACTCTAGGGTGTCACTATTCTTCTGAACACACTCGCAGGTGAGTGGGAACAGTCGTCGCAAACAGGGAAGGTTTTGGTTTTGCCCACCACCCGGGTGCATTTGGCGGGAATGCGGGTTCCACACACGCAACAGTGGTCTCCCCCCGCAGGCGGTCGCGGTGGGTCAGGTAATCTAAAGGAGACGAGACGGGCTCTACGCGTGTCACGGTGGGCCGAACCCCCCGACGAGCGGGACGGTCCCGGGCCTGTGCTGATAACGCGGGCTCCACACATGTTACGGTGGGGGAATCTGATACCAAGGAGCAGAAGTTCTGGTATTTATAGATGTAGTCTTTCTGTTGACAACGCCCCTGAGCTTCAGATCGGGAATGTATGTGTGTCTGGCATGACGTTGCCTGACACTACTCCTGGCTACGTTAAGCTACAGCAAACTACTTGTAATAATAGCATTGTTCTGTCGCGTTTATTATGTTTGGCCCGTCTCGTTATCTACCGTCTGCCTCTAGCGAAGGTTTGAAAGACTTGCAGCGGGTAACGAGCGCAGTCGTCACAGATCAGAAACGTAGTGGATTTGCTCACCAACCGCACGGGCTTGGAGAAGATCGGAGACTTACACATGTCACACCAGTTCATTACGGACCCTTCGTTGGGGCTCCTTTTATATCGGCTGCGATCGTGGTTGGTTCCTTCCAAGGTACCTCAGGGACCTAAATGCAAACAATAACAGTGGCATGCAAAGTTCATCTTTTGTCATTGGGGAAATAAGTGCAAACAATTGTTTGCGTTGTTTGAGTGTAATCAGTTTTCGTCTATTAATGTTGGGTCTATTTGTCAACAGTCGGCTGTCATATAACATTCCACCACAGATGGGCAAAGCCAATAGCAGACGGAAATGGAAACAAGCATGTGTACACAATTCCCTACAACGCAAATAGACGGTGTGGTCCCGCTTGCTCCAAATCAATACTACTTCACGATTGGCGCCGTTTTGTCCCATTATAATATACAATCATTAACCGTAAATGCCTAGGAGTAGGTCTCGATGAGGGTGTCCCGGAGGTTGCCCTGGATCGCGTCGGGCTGGGCATCCTGCAATCTAAAGATCAGCTCAATCACCGACAACTCGGGCGCCGTGGTGTCCAACCCGGCCATCGCGAACCAGTCGTTGACCACCAACCCGGCCCCCACAACGTTGGAACCGCGGTTGACGGTACCAGCAACCAAGGGCACCTGCAACAACAGCGACAACTCCTCCTGGTCCTGGACCAGAGTCTGAGGATGCACCAAACCACCCTGGTTCAGCAATGCACAGTAGGAACCAACCAACACGTTACCAGCGATGGTCAGACGGAACACCTCAACGCCAAGCACATCGGCGATGATCTCTTCGGTCTCACGCTCCACGTCGGGGTGCACCAACGCCACGTAGTCGTTGCAGCAAACGATGTTTCCGAGCGCCAGCAACCGTTCCTCGACACGCTGGATCTTCACGGAGTCCGGAAGCGAGTTACGAAGATGCATGAGCTCCTGGTCGGTAGTCTGATGAGGGACAAGCAAGCCTCTGCGGTTGCCTACGGTCATCCGACCGACAATCCGGGTGCCGGCAATGGTGCAGTGGACGATGGGAATAACGTCGCCGAGCTCTGCCTCGAAAGCCAGGTAGAAGTTCTCCAGGCCGCCAACAGCCACCAAACAGTACAGGTTGGTGAGCTGGCAGAACACTCCGACGTCGTTCAGGTTCTCAAACTGGGTTCTCGTAGCCATTCTATGGTGAAAAGTTGGCGATTCGCAGTTTAAGAGATGGCGTATATGCCTGTGTGCAGGAGAGCGATGGGAGGCGGGGAGAAGGCCATGGAAGAGGCGGGGGAGGACAAGAGGGAGAGGGGCGTATAATGGAGGGTTAAGAGAGGGTGGTGACAGTGTTTGTGGTGTGTTTGGGTGGTCAATTGTCGGATCTGGCGGATTTTTCGTGTTTCAGCCGGTTGCGGTTGGCAGCCTTGCCTGATGAGTCATAGATCAAGATACCGACGCTAGCCGATCCGTAAGAGGCAGCGGGTCGAAGCAGGTACCGCCAGGTGAGGCCGTGTGGGTGGCAAAAGTGAAGTATTGGACTGCGTTAGAGTGTGTAAGTGATGTGATGCTACAGTCAAATTAGGCCGTGTTGTCGTAGTGTGTAGGCTCATGATGAGTTTGCTGATTTGCCCTACATTCATGGCTGTTGTCTGTCTCTTGTTTTTGGTTTAAGTACTACTCCACTCTCGCATTCAAACAAACTTTGGCTGCGAAAGCCATGCAAGCACGAGAGTGCAATCACTCTCGCCATCACCCTGCATGACCTATGCACACACTGAACCCACCTCTTCCCCTATCAAAACATTTCCTGTTCGAGTAATATGCATCCTATTGTTTAAACCTTATTTGTAAGAGAGCTTCGCCGTCAAGAGACATGTATTCTTCCTGTCTAGACCCACCAAGCCTAGTTACGCAGGCATCCGGTACTAAAATTATTATCTATACAAGGTACGCTCCTGGCAAGGGAGAGAATACAAGTGTCTTGATGTGCATGCAGAGCGCCAGCACAATCGTCAGGGCGCCAGGGAATCAAAATCAAACAGCAAATCGAGCCAGCTCGGGGGTATTTCGACAAGCCTTAAGTGTGCTGAGGCACCCCGCGGGCAAAAATGGAGTAGGGCACAGAGTGAACCTGGTACTTGTTACCACGCTTGGGGTGGCGAGTAGACCGCCGGGAAAAGAATGAGAACCCAGAGGTCGTCAGGTCATTCAGGTGCACCAGGGCAACGTCAGCCACAGAGTAGTTGCGGTTTTTGTAGGGTCTCTGGGTGCGAGCTTGCTGGGTAAACGCAGCATAAGAAGTGCCAAACGAAGCAGTCAGCGCCAGCGCCGGGAGAGGAGCCTGCGACACCGAGGGGCGACGCGACCCGGGCATCGACGGGCGACGCTGCAACCGGGGCTCGGGAGCCACCGGGGCGGCAGGGACAACCACCTCGGGCACCGCCTGGTCCACAGGCGCCTTGGAGCCAAAGATCAGCTTGATGCGAGCTCTGAACCCCTTCTTCTCGGGGGCCAGAGGAGCCACAACCTGCATGGTCTTGTACTGGTACTGCGACGGCGCCACAGGAGGGCGCTGGTCCACGTTGACAGTCAGCATCAGCTTGGAGCCAGAGTAGATCAGAGCCTCGTACACATCCAGCATGCGAGAGCGGCCACCAGTGCGGCCAGCTCTGGGGGGACGCATAGTCACCTCCGAGCGAGCAGCCACGGGCGAGCGGTACACCAGCGAGTTGGCGCTGGAGATCAGCGGGTGGCGGCGGTGGCTTCTGGGAGGAGCCATCTGCTCGTTGTCAGAAAGACCCATCTCCTCCATCTCCTTCTTGAGCACAAACGACGACCGCATGAAGCCCATCAGAGCACGGCCAGAAGCCTGCGACGAGTAGTCAGAGAGCAACGACAGCGTCAGCTTGCCAAAGCGCTGCGCCTGGTAGGGGCGAGCAGGCAACTGCTTCATGTACGAGATCGAAGAGGTGTTCAGAGGAGTGCGGTAGTGGGTCTGGGGAGCCGCCTTCAAGTCGGGCAGAGGCAGCAGCATGGCATCGTTGGTCGACGACGCCAGCGACCGGCGCAACGAGAGCGTCAGCGCACCCAGAGAAACCTCGTCCACCGACAGCTTGTGCGAGCCGTCGTCCGAGTACTTGGAGGTGACGTCACCAAAGTCTTGCTCCTGCTCGACAATGGGGGCCAATCCGCGCAAGCCAAAGGTGGCGGCGTCCACGGGAGAGGGCGAAGCCACGGGAGCCTTGCGGCGGCGAGGGTCAAACGTCAGGGGAACGTCGTCCAAGTCGGTGTCAGTGTCCACATCGGTCGAGTACGACGAAACCGAGCGGGTCTCCTGCAACTTACGCACCAACAGCGGCACCTGGCGGCGCTGGGCAAGCGAGGGCGAGTTCAGCGTCTGTCTCAGCGAGTCGGTGAGCACCGAAGAAGTCTCAATGTCCAGCTCGTAGTCGGTGAGGTTGGGGTTCGAACTCGCGACGTGACGACGGCGAGGGTCAAACGACCGCGACGAAACCGACGACGAGGACGACGAGAGACGCAGCGAAAGCGAAGACAGCAACTTCTGGAACAGAGGCAGCTGGGGGATCTTCACCTGCAAAGGAGCGCCCTTCTGCTCGTTGACAGAGCGGCGGAACCCGCGGTACTTCTCGTTGGCGTCCAACTGGACAGTCAACTGGTCCTCAGACGACACCAAGGTCGACTTGCGCACGTTGAGAGGAGCCTCCTCCGAGTAGGTCAGGGACACCTCCAGCTGGTCGTCAGCAACCGCCACGTTAACGGCGTGGCAGAACATCTTGACCCAGCCTTGCTCAACCTCCTTGTTGGCGCCAACGCGCCCGAGCCACTGCTTGACGGTGGTCACCAACACGGTGCCCATGACATCAGCGTACAGCTCAAGCAGCTGGCAAAACTGCTTGTTCTCGCGGACAAAAGCGTGCAAAAACGGGTCGACGTTGTCGATCTCGGTGATGCACCCGGAAATCAACTCGTCAAAGTCCTTCTTGTCGGCCGCCGGCAAGTCGGGCTGCGAGCTGGCAAAGTTGGCAAACACATCGGTGAAGAAGTCGGTTTTGTCGTTCTCCAAACGCTCCCACAGCAGTTTGAGGGCTCTTATTTCAGCACGAGTAAGATCCATACTTGCGGGTGTTGTTTATTTTGCTTTGGACCCGTCGTCCATTATATATTTATCGACTGTTCTTTCCTTGGCCTGATCGGGAAATTGATGCAGTGCATGGGGTTCTTGCCCCGATCAGGAAGGTGTTTGTGTGCACGCCGGAGGAAACTCTAGCGAATAGGGGCTGTTTCACTGCGGAAAACGGGGGTATCTACTTGGGGCTGCTGCCTGGCGTGTGGGGTTTAGTGCTGCTAATTCGCTTAGTCTCGTTAGCGGGGTGTCTGAGTGCCCCTAGTGGCTTCGCTCGCCTGTCACGCCTGCATGAAATCAATTCCCGATTAGGAAATTGCAATGAAGGGAGCCTTTTTCCCAGGATGGTAGTGGGGGACGGGGAAAGGGGTTTGCAGGGGTGGGAGGCAGTGGTGGCGGGCGCTAATCGCATTGTCACCTCGACAAACCGTTGTCCGATGAAGATATTCCATTGTGATGGTTGACATACCCTAGCCTCATTACCCCTATCTCATCAAGGATGTCTAAAGTTGCCGCGCCTGAGGCAGGTGCCGCCACAAGAAATTCCACTGTCGAACCCATTCCAAAGCTTATCGGCGACTCGTTTACGATAGTAGCCCGAGGAGAATCGCCGTTTGCGGAGGCCGTGACCACCTCTACTGCCGTTTCTGGCACTTCCATGGCTCGGCAACGAGGGCTATCGAGTTATCAGAAAGGGGAAGTTCGCTAATTTAGCCGCGGCACGTCATTTACCGATGTCATCAGGAAAAGTATGGGGATAGCTTTTTTTGGAAGTTCTGGGGTACGTGGCCCCGCAAAACCGCTGAAACAGGCGCTAGCCACCGTTTAGGCTCTGCTAACCGCCGTTGGTTGTCGCTCGCTTCTCGATGGTATAGGGTTAGTGAGCAATGATAATGCGAAAAGCAATTATAGTGGGCTTCGGTGATGGAACGGTGGGCGAGTCCCAGCGTGGCTACGGCACGTCATCTGGAAACCAGGCGAAGGCGGACACTGATTCGCGCTGTCTCTATCTGCCCATGCAACGTCAGTGGCGTCTACGGCACCAGTTGCCTCGTTGGGACTGTTTCATCTTTAGTAGGCCACAAAACAAAATTACCCGATTAGGCGAAGAAACTGATGCATCGGTGGTCAATTTATGCACGTTTACGATGCGGCGATAGACGTTACGCTTACTATCGGTCGGGGTAATCCGTTGCTGAGATGGTTGCAGGGCACAGCGAGAGTTTAGCTTTGTTTGAGGGTTTGGTTAGACAGTGCGGCATTGTTTGGGGTTGTCAAGAATTGAGTTACAGGCCCCCGCACGATTCCAAGCTCGCTTGAGCATATGGTAGATGTTCCAAGGCTTTTACTCGAAGCCACGGAGCGAGCTCTGGTTGTGTCAACCACTTGGTAGTCTGTCTAGCCATTTACCAGACTTTGCAATTGGCTTTCGCAACGTCTTCGCAACCTAAACTTCGATCAGCGGGTGCATATGAAGACCATCAAGAGCTTGTCGTATTTTCGCATACTATTTGAGAAAAACTAAAAAAAGAAGAAAAAAATCAAAAAAAGACAAAACGCGAAATAAAAATCAACAACACTGGGACTCGAACCACACACAACTCGAATGCCCAACACAACTTTCACGTGACATAAGCGGGTTTCATTGCCCTGTTTAGGTGGCACCTAAAAGCAACGCTAAACTTAATTGGTAAAAGCGGCGCTTGGCCCACAAACACAAAATGGACGGGGCGCACCACACGTATACCCCGTTTCACCCATCTCTACCCCCTCGGCCCAACTCCCAATTACACATTCGCCCCTTACACATCAATAGCTGCCCTTACTTCCATGCACCCAATTTTCAGCTGACCGTTGGTAGTGCACACAGAACTCCGAAAAACAATGCGGGGTGACGTATGGAACCCGCCAATCTCAACAGTACGATGGCCCGATGGGCCCATCGGAGAAGGGTATCGAAGCAGAGTTGCGGCCAAGCCAGCCACCGGTGGGTTTTTCGCGGGAATTGCGCCCCCTTGCGCTGGTGTTTGCTTCCCGTAGCCCCGAGCTCCGACGCCGGTGGACGTACCCCACCTCCGATGGAACTAACCATTGTCTGGCACTACACCCGTAACGCGCAGAAGGTGACCAACCACGCCACAAGCGGGGTGCGGAGATTGCTTTGGGCGTGGAGCCGTGTCCGACGAACGCCGTGCACAAGCCACCACCCCGCCCGACACCGACATCCTCTTGCTAGAGCGAGGCCAACCACGGAGGCCTCAGTACCCCGCTGCAAACCCCACACATTTGCACATGTGATCGCGCACGGCGCACAGCGTATATGCACAACCGACACGGCAATTACACCCCGGTGGAAGTCCGCTCGACGGGTCTACAATGTGTTGTCCTGAATCTAGTGTGTATCTAAGCAACCTAGCAATGTCGTATGCTGCAGGCATCTGGTGGAGCAGAGTGTGGGGTGGGGTAGGAGAGCCAGCCGTAGGAGGAAGTGGTTAGCGATGCAAGCGTCGTGGGAGTTGACCTCGTAAGCTGACCTCGTAGCTGACCTTAGGCTGACCTCGTAGGCTGACCTCGTAGGAAACGGTATCTTCTTCCAATCACGGAATGGCCACCAGGTAAGCATGTCAATCACAGCCACCTGTAAACCAAACTAGCCTTGTAAACCCCTGGGTAAACCGCACGAGTCAACCAGAACCACACCCCCTCCAGCTAGGCCGTGTATTGCTCGCCGTCTATGAACATAATGCAGTCACGACTGGGTCAAGTCGTCGATGGAAATGCGTTTGGGCGGCGTCAGCAGCGCCGTGGCGAGCGTCAGCTGCGAGTCCGCCCGCGACAAGTCCTTGTACACGGGCCCTGGCGTCGTCGCTCCCGGGGTGTTCCCAGGGGTGTGGGCACGCGGGGTGGCAAACCCGTCGTCCTCGGGCTCCTCGTCGCCGATCCACAGCTCGGCCATCTCCAACTGCTGGTTCAACACCAGCGTCAACTTGCCAATCATCTCCAACAGCTCCTTCGCAAACACAAAAATGCGGTCTCCCAGCCCCTGCTGCAGCTGCGGGGGCTGCAGCGACACCAGCAGCGGCAAGTTCAAAATGATGTCACGGATGGTCAGCTTGAGCTGGGAGTCAACCAGAGCCAGCTGGTTCAGCGACACCGGCAGCAACGGCTCCAGCAGCAACAGCAGCGGCTTGAAGTTGGAGATCAAGTGGATGATTTTTTTGACGGTGGTGACGATTTCCAGCTTGGCCTCCTGTTCCGGCGGCTGTTCGTCCAGCTCCGTTTTGACCTCTGGCCCCTCGGGCTCGGGTCTAGACTCGCTCGCCAGACGCGCCCGCTGCTCGCATATTTTTTCTCGCTCTGACACCACCTCATGCAAGTAGTGCACCTTGTCGTTGATATTGTCGTTGGCCAACTTGAGGATGTGGAGACAGAACTGGAGCCGTTTGCGGGTCTCTGTCGACACCGTGCGCATGTCCTGGTGCGACGCCGTCAGGTCCTCCAGGAGGCGGCGCTTCTTCACCGCCTGCGGTGTCGACCGTTCGTTCAAAAGCTGCTGGAAGTTGGCCACCTGGGCTGCCTCCATGCGCGACTGGTGGCGCGAGTTGAGGTTGACCTCGATTTTGTTCACCACCGGCGCCGCCGCCCGCTCCACCATTTTCGCGGCGTAGTTGAAGTGCGGGTACGCCCGCTTCAGCAGCTCGTAGTACTTTACCGCGCCCAGCACGATGGGGTGGTCCAGAAGCAGCAGCACCTTCAGGATGAGCGGGTGCACCGATGGTAGCTGAGGAGGAGGCGGGGTCACCAGCGGGGTCACGGTGTGTAGCTGGGTCAACGCCTCGGCGGCGTCGACAACGTCGGTGTGGATGGGCTCCGGCGTGGTCAGGAGCCGCTCGCTGTCGTCGTTGAACGACAACTTGCGTTTTGTCAGGGTCATGTCGCTGGCCACCGATGGATTTGGAGGGTTTTTAATGGAGCCCGGGGGCTGTGTGCAGGAAGGCATGTGATTAAGACAAATAGCATGAGGAAGAGGGGAGACGGGCACGGCGGTGTGGTGGCGGCCAGCGGCGAGCGGGAGCGTGGGCGGCGGCGGGGGAGGCGACGGACGGCGTCGGGGCCGGTGGTTTTGGCGGGGAGGCCCGCTGGCGGCCCGCTGGTGGGCCTTGTTTTCTTTTTCCACGCAGACACCGGAGCTTCCAGGGGAGCGGGAGGGGCCAGGCAGGGGACAGGGGAGGCGGTCCACCGCGGTTGTAGCAGCACGAGGCCCGCCACCCTCGCTTCCGCTGGTCTCTGGGCCGCGATGCGGCGCGGCTAACCGGGGGGACCCCGTCGGGGTTTAGCAGGGGTCCGCGATGGGGGCTTGTAGGGGCTTGATTGGGGGCGCCCACGGTGGCTACGACGCTACGAGGCTGCTACCAGGGTGCGGTGGGCCATTGACCCGCCGCCAGAGGTGTTTTCCGGGGTTCCGTTTCACCTGGTCACGACTACCCAACGGGGAAGGTGAAAAGCAGTGTCTAAACAAAGCGACTTGTGGAGAAAAAGGGTGACTCGGAGACACTTTGGGAAACCAGTGTCGTGAGAACAGTGTCCTAGGAGAAGTGTCAACACCCAGGGTGGCCCGCCAGATATTACCCAACTAGGCAGGCAACGAGGCATGCACTCAACATGCACTGGCATATACCAGGCCTACAAAGCCACCAGGCCAACAAATCGGTCGGAGCTTCTCCGGCCGGAATGCACCGGCGGTTCGCTTAGCAATCGCCGGGTTACTAACAATCATCGGCAGATGCTTTGTGTGCCCAGCACCGCCCGGCCTTCGTTTCTGCGGTGTGCAAGGCGCCGATGTCGGACAAACAAAGGCCCCCACGAAGAAGGTTCCGCAACTAGGTTCACTTGCACTCGAATTTCTTTTCTGTGTCGATCAAATAATAACGTGATTGGTCTACGGGACGCAGTGTGCTACTGGCATGTGACCGAGCCACCGTCGACCTGAGGGCCACGGTTTGCTCTCATGTGACGTGCCGTGGTTATGGGTGGCCCATGTGGACCACTTTCGCGGGTTAAACTTTAGGGTTCGGGTTCCTTCCAACCGCCATTATCACGTGAAGACCTGTCAGATCAACAATGCCGGGGGATCGTCGCTGGCCGGGGACCGCACACCCACCGCGGGTCCCGTTTCAGTTGGGAGGCTATCTGCAAGCCCCCCCGTTAGCCGTTGCCTGACGCCGTACCTACCGCAACCGTATGTAGATTTCTATCCGGGGTAGTGTGGGGATCATAGATCTACATGCCAAGATACGAATGAGGCAATGTTGGGTCTACGGAACAATAGCGGGCGCTCGAGCCACGAAAACGCCACAGTACGAGGCATCGAGACTGGACCGGTTTCTCTAGTAGTAGTGGGCCCCCGGGTACCCCCGGGTAAACCCGAGATGCGGGGCCCGGTTCCAGCCGCACTGCCACAACTCACCGTGGAACTCCGGATCGTCGAACGGTGGGATCCTCCCGGCTTTGTGACGGAAACGTGCATCACGATGGTGGTGGTGACAGGTGGACCGACGTGGTGAGTCCGAGATGTAGAAAATAGAACCGCTTGGTGGCGTTCCTGAAAATAGTAGGTGGGGTAAGCACCCTGGCCTCAAAAAATAGGCGTTTCCGCTGTAAAGGTGAGAGAATGAGAGCAAGCGACCTTCCCGGATGGGAGGTCGATGATTCTCTCGCACCAGCGAAGATCTACCTTGGTATGAGGGGTGGTGTAAGGTCTAGAGTGTTGGAAAGTAATGGAATGCTTGTGGACCAATCAGAGTGGCACTTGCAGGAACGAACCGTAATTAACACTTTCCACGAGAGATCGTAGCGGCGATTCTTGTGGTGATCTCTGTGGCGAATCTCACTAATTGAAGCATATCCAAGTGGCCGTACCATCATGGCCAATAGCCTACTCAACTACTCAACGAAGTATGTAATTATAGGATATGAAGGTTGCGGCCAACGAAAAGTACAGGCAAGACATCAAATCTCTACCATGGCTCCCCTACTAAACTCTGATAGATTCACTACCTCTACCGTGACACCAACCAAAAATCAACCTCGCCCCTAACCTTAGGTTCTCTGTTTCCATCGCCCCTTCCATGATAACGCGGTGACGGAAGCGAGGTAGCACTGGGTAATAATAGCCGGAGGGGCCCCTTCGCGCGGCTAAACTTGTATTATTGCATTGGAGCCCTCAACACAGCGATGTCTTATCCCACGGCCTTGGGAAACAAATAGCAAAGACAGAAGTTCCTCAGTTCCTCAGTTCCTATAACAAGCCTGGTAGTAGGTTGCAAGTATCCCAAAACGGAAATGCGTAATCACCAACCCTTGGTCGTGGCCCTCGGCTATTGTTCGAAAGGATCTACACCCATTCCAACCTTCTTTAAGCCTTCTTGCAGGCAACGAGACCTCTAGAACCCTTCATTGTTGTCTGTGAAACTATATAAACCCCGAACCTCTCCGAACCTCTCTCGTCAGTATGAAGCTCTCTATCATCACTGCTCTCACTACTTTGGTCGCCGCTCAACCCGTTGCCGACTCCAAGCCCGTTGCAAAAAGATGGCCCGACAAGTTCGGCAACGCCACCTGGGCCGACGACCCCGTAGGGGCTTGCGGCCGCAACCACAACTCCTACACCGAGGACTACGTCGCCATCTCCGAGACTCTCTGGAAGGAGATCAATGCGAGTGGGCCTGAGCAAAACTGGATGTGCGACCATTACCTCTTTGTCTACCACGGAACCAACCGTGTGCGCGTCAAGATCGACGACTACTGCGCTGACTGTGACCACAACCTGCTCGAACTCTCCAAACACGCCTTTGACCAGATCGCTGATGGCCAAGACAGCGAGATCAAAGTCGTGTGGTGGTTCGACGACTCAGATACCTAATATAATGTTTTATTCATGCCAGTCTGTTATACATTCTGGCCCTCCACGTACCCTTGTCCTTAGCCTAGACCATCTCCTGCATCGCCTCGTCCAAGACAACGAGACCGATGTCATGTGATGGACGAAATACCTAATATAACGTTTTATTCATGCTAGTCTATTATACATTCTGGCCCTCCACGTACGCCTTGGCCTTGGCCTTGACCTTCTCCTGCATCGCCTCGTCGTCGTGGTCCTCCTCGTACCGCAACCACTTGGCAAAGAAGAACTTGGCCTGCTTCTTGTTCACCTTCTTCTGCAACACCCGGTCAAACAACTCCTCCGCCTTGTCCTTCTGCTGCGCCTTGATCTCCTGGTCGATGTACACGTTCCACAAGTCGATCCGCTTGGGCGCGTCCTGGACCAACCCCTCAAAGAGGGTGCGGCCCTGCTCGTAGTTGCCGTTGGTGAACTCCATGGTGGCAAACCGCTTGACCACGTCGATCTGCGACTTCTTGGGCAACACCTGGATCGCCCGGGCCAACACCTCGCGCGCCCCGTCGGCGTCGCCCCGCTCCACCAAGAACTGGCCGTAGTTGGTCCACACGGGCAACTGGTCGCGGCCAAACTTGCGGAGCATCGTCTCGTAGAGCTCGCGCGCCTCGTCAAACTTCTCCAGCATCGTGTAGATCGCCACAAGCTTCTGGTGCACCACGTAGGCGTCCTGGTACTGGCAGGCCTCGGCAAACACCTCCTTGAGCGAGTCGTCGGTGCCAAACAGGTTCTCGACGTTGAGAAGGGCAATCCACATGTTGAGCTTCTCCTGCTCCTCGCGGTAGTTGATGGTCTTGAGCGCCCGCCGGCCCACCTCGCGTGCCTTGTCGACGTCGCCCACCTGGAGCTGGAACGACATGTAGTTCATCCACACCACCAGCGAGTTGGGGTTGCCCAAGATGAGCTTCTCAAAGTCCGCCACCGACGCCGGCGCGTCCAGGTCGGCGGTGTGGTCGCGCACCGTCTGCTTCTTGGCCTTCTTCTTCTTCTTGGTGAAGTCCTCGTCGTCCAGCTCGGAGTCCAGGTCGTTGGCCTGGTCCAAAATCGACGCCGTCCAGTCGAACCCGTTGGTCAGGAGACCCGAGGTGGGCACCGACGACTCGGGCCGCACGTTGGAGATCGAGTGCTCGGCCTCGGACTCCGAGTCGGACTCGTCGACGTCCATGGCCTCGGCGTCGTCGTCGTCGTCACCCTCGCTCTCGACAAAGTACAGCGCCTTCATCCCGAGCGACAACTGCTTCTTGGCCGGGTTCTTCTTGATCACCACCACCTGGACGCGGTCGTTCTCGCCAAAGAGCAGTGCCGGTGTCTCCACGGGGGTGTCGGCCATCTCCAGCTTGTGGCAGAGCCCCAGCACCCGGTCGGTGCCGTCCAACTGGACAAACACCCCAAACTCGGTCACCGTGCGCACGGTACCCGCAAACACCTGGCCCTCGGCGATGTCCTCGTAGCCAAGCTGCAGCTCGAGCTCGCCGTCCACCACCAGGGGCTTCATGGTCATGAGCACCCGGCGTGCCCCGTGGGCCTTGGTGATCCGCCCACGCACGAGCTGGCCGGCCCGCACGAGCTTGCGCCAGTTTTCCACGGGCTCGTCGAAGAGCTCCAGCCCGGGCACGAGGGCAAACACCAGGCGGCCAAGCGAGACGAAAACGCCCTGGGGGCCCACGGTCTTGATGAAACCGCGCACCACGTCGCCCCGCTTGAGCTCGTCGTACAGCTCGATGGGGGTGTCCTTGGTGTCGTCGCTGGTGCGGAAAGACACCGCAGCACGCTGGTTGTCGGCGTCAAGCTCCAACACCCGGCAGTGGTGGAACGAGTTGGCCGGGTAGAGCGCGTTCACGTCGTCGTCAAAGTCGCCCAACGCGTCGGTGAAGTGCGCCAGGGCCAAAACCCCGCCGGCAAGCTCCACGAGCACGAAGAGGTCCTTGGTCTTGATGACACGGCACGGGTACTCGGAGCCCACCTCGAGGTCGCCAAACGACTTGACAGGCACGTCGCCCTTGAGCTCGACCACGTGGTGGTCCGCGTCCACCGCCGACACCGCGAGCTCGAGCGCCTGCCCGGTGGTGACCAGGGCGTCCAGCGGGAGGCCCTCGGGCACGATGTCCAAGAGCGACACCCGCCCGTGCACCAACGGCAGCAACGTGACCCACACCTGCCCGTTGACCACGTTGTTGACGAACCCCACCACCTGCTGCTGGGGCTCGAACTGCTCCACGGTGGTGGCCGGGGTCTCGTCGAGGAGCAGGAGCTCAAACAACAGCTTCAGCGCGTCGTGGAGACCCACCACCTGCACGTCAAGCACCTGGCCCACCTCGAACGACGACAACGGCGTTCTCTTGTCGGCAATGTCGCCAAACGACTCGAAACAGCACGAGACGTCGACCCGCCCGCGCACGTTGTCGGCCAACTGCACGTTCAACTGCGACGCCTTCACCTGCTTGACCACCGCCTTGGTGCGGGTGCCCACCTTGTAGTCCGCGGTCAGCTTCTTCTTCGGGTCCACGGGGTTGCGCAACCCCAGCGAGGGGCCGGTGTAGTCAGCAGGCACAAGGAGGAACCGCTGGTCCTCGGGCTCGAGCTTGAGCACCTGGCACAGCACCAGCTGGTTCTTTTTGTAGCGCTTGTCCAAGTCGTCCCCGGTGGTGACGTCCTTGGCCCGGATCAACCCGGTGACCCGGGCGGCAAACAGGACAAAGAGCCCCATCGACGTCACCAGCTTGACGTAGCCGGCGAGCGGGGTCTGCTGCGAGGCCACCACCTCGTCGAACAGCGCCGGAACCACCCCCAGCACCATCAGCGGCTTGGCAGTGACCACCACGGTGCGGGCCTTGAGGTCGACCTCCAACACAAGCACCGAGATCACCTCGTTGATCTCGAGCTTCTTGGCCAAGTGCTGGCACCGGTCGGCAGCCTCGTCGGCCACGTGCCCGTTGGGCAACACCGCAGGCACCGCGAGGTCCACGAGCTCCACCACCACGGTGTCCTTGGTCTTTTGCACCACGCGGGCGTCGCAGTGGGTGTGGCCCGGAACGAGCTCGCGGAGAGCCTCGTCGCTGACGGCAGCGCCCAGCTTGAGCATCGACACCACCACCCGGGTGTCGTCGCCCTCGCCCTCCTTCTGGACCACCGTCACCTCGACGGTCTGCCCGAGGCGGAGGTGGTCCTTGGCCAGCTTGACGAACGCCTCAGAGATCTCCAGCTGGGGCAAGAACGCCCACTGAGAGCCAAAGAACGACACAAGCGCCCCCTTGGGCACGAACTTCTCCACAGTGGCCATGGTGGTGGTGCCAATCTCGACGTCCGCGAGCGACTCGACGATCTGGCGCTCGTCCATCGCCAACAACAGCTTCTTGAGCGTCACGTACACGGTGCGCCCGGTCTTGTAGAGCACCCGGGCCCGCACGTGCTGGCCCTTCTTGTACTTGCGCTCGGGGTACACGAGCCTCACGTCCAGCACCTGGCTCGGGGGCACGTACCCGGCAAACGCCGCGATCTGGACCCGGATTCCGCCGTTGGTGTCGACCTCGACAATCTCCGCGTCCACCACCGCGCCCGTGGGCACGTCGTTGACCGTCAAGTACTCGCACTCGACCTTGGACGGGTCCATGGTCAAGGTGAACAACCCGTCCACGGGGTTGTACCCGGTGACACGCGCGGGGTGGGCGGTGCCCACACGGTACTCGATACCCACCACACCCACGTGCTTGGCGTCGGTCTGCGACCGGTGCACCTCGCCGTAGTAGCCGGCGCCGAGCTTGACGTACAAAAAGTCGTCGTCGACCGCCACCACGGGCACCTCGTCGAACTTGTGGCCGTACGAGAACGCCTCGAGGGCGGTGTCGGTGCCAAGCTCGTTGTTGAGCCCGAGCACCTGCGGGAGAAGCGACAACACGAGCTTCTTTTGCCCGTTCTTGGTAAGCACCGCCAAAATACGGGCCTTGACGGGGTTGCCCACGCCAAACTGGGCCGCCAACTCCGTCCAGCAGTGCATCTGAGCGTACGAGACCAGCGCATCCACGAGCCCGAACGCCCGGAGCCCGAGGCCCTGGTCGGACACCTCGGCGACAAGGGCATCGATCACCTGACCGGGGTGGATCGCGTCAACAGACGAGATGGTGACCACGGCGTTGGTGTCCTTGGCGTCCTTGCTGTCTTTCTTGTCCTTGTCCTTCTTTTCCTTCTTGTCCTCGGCCTTCTCGGCCTGGACCCCGCGGGCCGGGCGCACGGTGACGGCTCTGGCGGTGGCCAGCAGCACTTCACACATCACCACCGAGCCCACGGCAAGCGGCTCAGCCACCTGTTTGTGCGGGATGAATGCCGAGAGCGCCCCGATGCCCGGGGTCATGATGTAACCGTGGTCCTCCACCAGGGCCACCGAGCACTGGATGACGTTGGGGGCGGCCACGTCCACGGGCTCGATCCCCTGGTTGACGGCCTCGGGCTCGATCGTCATTTCAAGCGTCTTCTTCGCAGCACTCTTGTCGGTGATGGTGTTGGTGGTGACCCGGGCCATCACCCACTGGCCCACCTTGAAAAGCTTGGTCAATTCGGGCAAGCGGGCGTCTTCATCGTCTTCGCCACCCTCCTGCTCGTACGCCTCGACCGCCGCAGTCACCTGGGGCGAGATCTGGGTGATGGGCACGTACCCGATGAGGTTGTCCCCGATCGCGAGGGCAAGCTCAAGACGGGTGATCTGGGCCACCTGGCCGAGCACCGGGGTGCCAGGCACCAAGTTGCGGGGCCACAAGTGCTCGACAGCCATGGCCTCGTCTTCGTCGGCCTCGGCAGCGGCCTTTTTCGCCTTCTTCTTGGCTGGGAGCGCCTTTGCCGGACGCTTTTTCAGCGGAGCCGCCTGGGTCTCAAACAACACGTCACGGGCGGCCTCGTTGTGGATCTCCTTAAGCTCTAGGGGAGTCAACGCGGTGCCTCCCCCACGCGGGAACGCCTCCTCGCTCTTCTTGAGTTCACCCATACCGTGATTAGCTGCGATGGATTTTTGTCTCATCGCGATGGGGCCATGTGACGGAGGTCACGTGGAAATGGGAGATGGGAGATAACGGGAAGGTGGTCTACGGGAAGAGAGGGCACGGGAAGAGAGGGCACGGGAAGAGAGGACATTGGATAGTGGGTGGCTAGTATGACTTTTGAATGTGGGGGTGTGTTATATGGTTTGGTCGGTGATGATGTCACTGGTGTGAGATATGTAATCCGCCAGAGGGGAACTAGACTAGAGATGGCTAGATATTAGAGGTCGATTGAGATGATGGGCCCAGCTGCAAGGTTCAGACCACCAGAGCCACGTAGGGAAACGAAGTAAAATATTTGTTGTTACTTATCTCGTCACGGGCTTTGGCTATCATTTCATCAACGCTCACTTTGGGACCCGTGGGGTCCGGGTCCTGTGGAACAGCCAATTGGTACTAGAATTGGTAGATGCAAGGCTTTAAAACCTCTAACAGCTTACCTCCAACAGATTACCCCTGACACTAGTCCCATCACCAGTGAACCAAAGCTTCTATTTTTTACCACTGGATGACGTACTACAGCGTCGTACAGCTCTCCAAAACGGGCTAAAACCATCGGCCGAGCTCTCTACACTATACAACTCCTACAAACGTTAACTACCCCGTAATTCCCCACAATGCTCCATTTTATACTCCCTTTCCCCCCACACCAGTGTCCTATGTATTCGCCTATTTTAGTTCTCGCCCTCGCCGATAGCCTCCAAAAACAGCTGCAAAAAGTCATCCACAAACTCGTCGGGGATCCCTACATCAACCTCGTCGTCCTCGTCAACCACCACGGCCGCATTCAGCGCGGCAATCCGCTCGGGCCACTGGTCCTTGTCGCCCCACTGGTCCACCGCGGCCTTTTCCGTCAACACCAACGGCTGGTGGCCATCGGTCAACACCACAGTGTCACCATTGACCAATTCGTAGTACCCACCAAGCTCAAACCGCACCAACTCGTACACATTAGCGAACTGGGGGCCCAGCTCGTATCGCACCTCCCCGTCGTGCGAGCCAAGCACGTACCGGAAGGGGTAGCTCACGGGGGTGTCCTTGAACTGGGCAATCACCAGCTCGAGACTGGTGGCTGCCAGAGCCACCACGAGCGCGATCAATCCAATTACTTTTGTCAGTAGCATTTTGTCGATTATTGGGTCACCCCCTGATTGCTTTATACCATGGGTTGGGAGCCCAGCGGGTCACAAGCCCTGTTTGTAACCTCTCGCGGTTGCGAGCCCAACCCCCGTGTCATGGTTGCAAGCCAAACCTATATTACTATTACGCCTATCCCTAGTAGACTCTCCGGTCGTGGTCTTGCCCGTTGAGTTTTCGTGTGCGCATCATTCTGATGGCCTCGTTGATCCCGTAGCGGCGGATCAATTTTGAAAAGAAGAGCCCACAGGCGTTACACACCAGGCGGGGGCCTTCTGGACCACGTCGCCACTCGGGGGTGTCGCGGGATCCGCAGTGCTGGCACTCCATGTGCTGCTTGTAGCCGGGCGAGAGTCCCTCCGGGAGCTGTGGCAGCGACCGGGGCACTTTGTATGAGAGGGGCAGCAGCACCTCGACGTCTTGGGACAGACGTTTGCGGGGAAGCGGGTACGGCACCAGTACCGGAACCAGGGGCGGAGCCAGCCGCAGAATGGCGCCCGGAGAGTGGTCAGCGCGGTCCACGTACCCGGTTTTAAATGTTTCGAGCGTTGCTTGGAGCTTTGCCAACGTGGTTTGGGCGCGCTCCAACTCGCCCACCGTGAACAGCTGGAGGAAGTAGCTGCTCACTTCGCCCATGGCGAGGTCGTTACATCGCTGTTTCTCCCACAGATCTTGCAAAATGTGCTGGAACTTGCGGAGATAGTTGTCGCAAAACATCTTGGTGTCGGCCACCTGGTCGCGAAGGTGTTCCAGCACCTCAAACACTGGCTGGCTTAACAGGGGAGTCACCAGGGCGCTCAGCCCCGAGTGCACCACCAGCAGGGTGGCCAGGGATAGCGACGGCACCCCAGGGAGCGCTGTCAGCGGGTCCAAGAGCCCCGCGGGATGGCTCAGCTGCAACAACTGCTCGAAGCTGGGGAGCTTGGGTCTCGAGCACATCGATCAGGATCTAATCGGACGATTGACGGGGGCCTGCCTGATATACCTCTTCGATTAGCGAAAAGGAACTTTGCTCGAATTGTAGATTCCAAGATATTTGTTTAGTGAATCATTGTAATCTGCAATGACAAGCGGTGACCACTTGAAACCTAAATGGAAGGGGCTGTTGCCGACAAGGACAGCGTGCTGCAGCTAGTGGCTAACCCCACCTGGTAACCTTCGAAAACGGCAACTCGAGCACCGAGGTGTGTGTCTGTCGGCCGTTGTCTGATCCAATGGCATCAGGGTTTCCAAGGAGACAAAGGGAAAGATTTGGCTACAAGAGACGGCAAAGACTCACTATGACGGTACCTTGGCATTGCGATGGCGTTCGCGTATTGCGTTCGCAGAATTGGTGGCTTCGTCCTAGTGCCAGTTCTCAACGAGGGAAAGTCGAGCTCGAGATGCCACAGAGCTACGCAGCGGAAATTCGAGTGGCAAACGGATCAGCAGGTGACGGCCCGAGCCAGTGCCTACCTAGCACCGCCGTGCTTATTTCAGGTTGCCACCGACATCTACATTGTCTGTGGTGAAAGTGTTTCATCCGGGCACTTCTGATTAGCCGCGCACAGTCGACACGTACCCCACATTGCCGAGAAAGATACTAGATTCGGTGTCGTGTTTGCATGAATTCAAATCTGGTCGGCAGGGTGGCAAATGATTCGACGATCGGGGGTTTATAATTGCCAGCTGCATTTTCCTGCAACCGTCCCAAACCAGTAAATTACCTACATAATGATAGCTAGCGCGCCTCATGGCTACTTCTTCTTTTTAGCCTTGCGTTTGGCCAGCGGCAGCGGCTGGATCACCACTGTGCCCTCTCTCACCTCTTCAGGCTGGTCCTTGAACTTCTGCTGCGAGTCCAAGAAGAACATCAAGTCGGAAACCTGTTCCTCCAATGACTTTGTCTGGGCCACCGCAGCCTCAACTTGCTCGCGGAGCTCGCCGTTTTGCTTCGTTAGGTAGTCCACCTTCTCAGAGAGGGCGTCGTTGATGACGTTGGTGGTGTTCAACAGCCGGGCCAACTCCTGGAGCCGGTCCTCCTTCAGTTTGAGCCGGCTCTTGAGGGTGTCCACCGCCTTTGAGTCACCCTGGGAGCTGAGTAATTGCTCGTAGTGCTCGCGCTGGCTTGCCAATTGGGAAATGAGCAACTGAGAGTACTCAAAACCCACGGCATCGGCTTTTTCGCTGGCGGTTTTGGCTCCGGGGGTGGGCTGTCCGGGCTGGTCCTTGTCTGGTAGCTCAACAAGCTTGCCGTCCGCACCGTTGGTGACCAACCGGTGCACGTACGTGTCTCCCGCGTAGTCCCACACGCGCAGGGTGTTCAACTCCATGGCGAAACAGTGGCCTGTGGCAATGAAATGCTCCAAAGAGTGCCTGTGGGGGGCATAGCGAGAGCACCCGACGTTACCACACACAAGACAGATCCACAAATCGGTCTGGGCCTCGCAATCGAAGCACGTTTCGACGGATTCCTGGGGTAATTGCGACAGTAGCGCTCCCAGAGAAGTGCTGGCTGCGGGCCTAGGAGCCCGCTGGGTCTCTGTGAGCCTTCGAAATGCAGCAGAGCCACCGGAGGAGCTCTCTCGCCTTGAGGATCCAATCTGAAGCGCATTAGTGCTCTCCCCAAGGTTCTGAATTTGCTGGCGCACCTGGTGGTTGCCAAAGTTGGCCAGGTAGCGACAGATGGGGCACGTGTCGTCCCTCCACTTCGAAAGACACGAGCAGTGGAACGTGTGCTGGCATGGGATGGTTACAAGCCCCGTCACTGCCACATCTAGTCGCTCAAGACACACGGGACAGGTGGGAAGCTCGACCTTGGTGTTCAGCGGGTCGTCTGAATCGTCTACAAGGAACGGAATGAGGTTCTCACGCGCATCCGCCTGCATTCTCGCCACCTCGGGGTCCACTTCGACCCGTTTGATTGGGATCACGTGACACCGTTCGGGCTCCATCAGGTTAAACTGCTTCCCGTCGAAGCACTCGCGGAACTTGTCGCTGTGGGCGTGGTCGCTGAACTTCAAGAGCGCCAAAAACCGGTTTGGACGTGGCAGCTTGAGGATGCGGAGGTGGTTGACAAAGGGTAGGTGCCCTGGGCCAATAAACTGGGTGAGGTCGGCAGCAGTAAAGTAGTTGGGTATCGCTACGATGGCCACCATTGCCTCTGAAGTCACGTCAGCACTCGTCGGAGGCGGCTTGGACACCGACAGCGTCCGTCGTTTGCCATTTTTCGCGGAGAGGGCCCCTATAGTGGGCTCAGACCGGGGTTCGGAGGGGTCAATGGCAGAGCCAGGGTACAGTGGAGGGCCAGCAAGACCCATATCAGGGCCAGCAACGTTCAGGAACTCGCGGTAGAGCCGCACTGTGCCCTCACAGACCACCAGAGCCGTCACGGGAGCGTTCATTTGGGAGGGATCGATGGTTTCGATGGCAACAGACAGGGTACGGTAGTCGTCGTAGTCTGTGGGGGCATCAATAGCTATAGTGTACCACCCAGTTCCGTGCATAAACAGGAAATGGAGGCGCTAGGAAGACACTGGGGTTGGGTGTGGCGACTGTAAGGGAAGTGTTCCGCGCGTGGCCAAGGCTCGCAACAGCGATGATTCGAGGGGTAGGCGGCGTGGGTGGGTGCGAGCAAGCTGGTGGGTGGGTGCAAGGTGGTGGGGATAGTGGAGGTTCGGTGTGATCTCAGTGTGGTTTTGTGCTCTCTGGAGATGCTCAGAGTCAGCCGTAGTGTGGAGGTAGATGACCTCTGGTGGCGTGGATGCAGGACACTCGGCTAAGAAGATGTAGAGGAGGCAATGAAAGGGTGATAGGAAACGGAGGTAGTTGGAGACGAAGGGCAAAATGGAAGAATGCGGGTCTAATTGTGAGCTGTGGTTGATTACTGTAGTGCCTTGCGTACGCGAGTCTGGTGAACGGTCTGGGATGTACCGTATATTGAAACGACTCTAAAAGTTTGCCGCTAACAGAATAGGAGATAAAGTACGGGGTTGGAGAATTGCTATAATGGTACGTGTTCCACATAACCAACTAGCCAACACTACATAGCACCCCTCTCTACAACTCCATCCTTTCCAAACCCTTCTCAAACTCTTCTCAAACCCTTAACCGTCACACCCTCCTCGCTAAACCCACCCTACACCTTTCCCCTTTGGGAAAGTGGTCGCAGCTTTTGCAACCAGCTCACTAACAACTAATCCATGACCATACCATTAATGCTACAAACGCCCACCTAGGCAAACGCCACCTTCTTCCGCTTCTTCGCGGGCTTCTCGGCCTCGGCCGCTTCCTCTCTCTCGCGCTCCTTCGCGTGCTTCCGCCGGGCCGCCCGCGCCGCCAGCGCCTTCAGCTTCAACTCACTCTTCTTGCCCTCCAACTTGTCGTGCTTGGCCTGCTCCTTGCGCTCCATTTCCTCGCGCTTGAGTGCCCGCAACTCCTCCAACCGCTTCAGTTTCTCCAACTTGGACTCGTTAACGGTGTCATACTTGTCGTTGATCGACAGCACAAGCCGCTTCATCAACAACAGGTCGTGGTCGTCCACGAAAACCTTGCCCTTCTTGCCCTTTTTGGCCTTGACACCGGGCACCACCGCCAAATTGAGCTTGGGGACGTCCAACTGTTGTTCCAGGTACTCCTTACCGTTACGGGCACCGTATAGACGGATCTTAGCCTCGCGTTTCTTCACCTGTTCTTTCAGGAGCAGCTTCTTCTCCTTCTTCGGGGTCAATTTCGGGGTCAGCGCCATCATGTTGCGGGCCTGCCCGTCGGCAAACACCTCCAGCTCATTCTCCCGGGTCTTGTTTTGCAGTGCCAGACGCTTGGCCTGCTTCAGCTGTCTGGGAGGCATGGGTACGTGTGGAGTGGTTCGGGTTCCGATGGGCATCTCATCGCGGGTTAAGCCGCACGCTGTGTGCAGAACGGAGACTGAGGTGGGTTGGGGAGGCGGGCGGAAGGTGGTGGCTAAGGCAGTGAGAGAGGTGGGAATGGAGTGAAGGCTGGTAGGGTGGTGTAAGGGTGTCTTTTTATTGTTTGTTCTTGAATAAGTCCGTTTTTGCGGAGAGTTTTCTCAACAGTTTACGGATGGTATTAATGCGACCTAGGCTCAAGGTGAGATCAAGGGTGGTAGTATGGCAAAGCACTAGCTGAAGAGGGATTACGCCCCAGACCACGACCTACGCGTACCGTGAGGTTTGGGGTTGCTCTATGTAGCACTACTCGCTCGATGCTCTCCTTGACCTATACTCATCAAAGTACTGTGCACGCGACGTAGCGAGAATAGGCCAATTGACGCCGCAGGTCAATCCGCGTATCCCCACAACCCGTCTCGGTGTAGTAACGCCGAGTCTTGTGATCGCGAGATTTTGTCGGTGTCTACACAAAAGCGGCCCGCTTGTGCATGTGTCAAGATCCATGTGAATTGGGCACCCCCTTGGAGGTCAGTCACCACGCGCTACAAACTCTAATAACCCACAGAATTCATTTCCACTGGTCTCTTGTGACCTTCTCGTTAGTCTCCACCGCCCACATACCCCGCTACCACCTTATAACCTCTATTTTAGGAACCAACTTTGTCCCCTCCCTATCTGCAGTATAATGCTGGGTCAATTGTTGCTTAATTGCTAGATAAACTCCAACACAACAATGGTATTTCAGATCCTCTGGGTAGCATTGCAATTGGTATGGGTAGCCATCACCCTTCTCCGTGTTGTTTTGGGAGCGGTGCTTGCCAAGATGGGGCGTGGTCCCTTCCGCAAGTATGCCAATGACGCCAAAGCGTCGGCTCGGTTTCTGTACATGAGAACCTCGGGGTTGGTGGATCCCAAGTTCATGGCCCATGTTGACTGCTCGATGGCCACGCTGCTCAAGATTGTGCTGATTTTCCACTCCGAGGCTACCGGAAGTCTCCATGGGTTTGGGAAAAAGTACGACAAGCGGTCGTACTGGATCGCCAGACACCCCAACACTCGCCCGCTCATCTTGTACTTGCACGGAGGTGCCTATACACGCCAGGCGTTGCCTCCCCAGTTCAACACTATGGTGGCTATCCTCAACTTCTTGCGACCTGAGAAGAAGAAGGTGTCGGTGCTTGCCCTTGACTACTCATTGGTGGCCTCGGGTAACCACCAGTGGCCTCGTCAGTTGCACCAGTTGCACGAGACCTACCAGAATCTTATTGAGGACGGATTCCAAGACATCATTCTCTTTGGAGACTCCGCTGGCGGCCACTTGGCCATCACCTACTTGCAGTACCTCCGAGGGTTCCCGAGGTTGCCGAAGCCCCAGAGTCTCATTGCCATCTCTCCATGGGTAAGACTTTCCGCTGACAAGAGTGATATCGTCACCGGAAGCGCCTACCACGACAACCTCCACCGCGACGGGATCCTGTTTAACCTTTTCACACGTAAAGCTACCAAGGAAGGTCTCATTGGTGACAACAAGATTGACTCACTTACAGTTTCCCCAGGCAACTGCCAGTACAACCGCGATGATTGGGTGCCCTATATGCCCAAGAACGTGTTTGTGTCCACAGGCGAGGACGAATTGTTCCGTGACGATATTTTGAAGTGGGCCTACTACGCTACTGATTGTCCCTTCTGGAAGGAGCAGAAGTACGGGAATTCCAACAACAAATACGTGAGGGAAAAGTTCGAATATAGCGAAAAGACTAAGGACGATGGGCTTGAGGAGGTGTTGATCGAGCCGTGGGGCCTTCACGATGCTCTTATGGTAATGGAGGGCTCAAGCGCGCTTCTGCAATGGGAGAACGGCGCCAAATTAAGCCACTTGGACCGAGAGAAGTACTACACCTTTACCCGGGTGGTGAACTTTTTGAACGAAACGTTGTAAGAAACCTAATGTGTTGCTCGTTCATGCGACAGGATTTAAATTGGCTAACGTACGTAACAACAATATCGAAGTAGGAATCAATCGTACTCTGTCGAGTTTGGGCTGTCAGCAGCTAAAAATCCTCACTAAGGTGTACTACAATAAAAAGAAACGGGATGTGCATTGAACTGTTTGGGTAACTGGACGAGGCTCAAGGGTTTGTTGTACAAAGAGAACAAGACTGTTCGTAGATCTATCCCTTACAAGGCCGAAGAAACCTTGGTTCAATAATTGCACCCCGGTTCGAGTCCCCCGGCTCTCCAATGCCCGAGGAAGCCGTTGGCAGCACCCCTTAGATTTACGGCTGCCGTGACGTTCCTGAGCCCACGCTAACCCGACCCCTGAGAACCACAAAACGTCCAATGTCAAGATAGCGTAGCGAGTTTGTAGGGTATGATTGCACCAAAACTCTCAATATTCTATGGCAGAAAAGAAAAGTTGGTATCAGTCCTGAACAGTCCAGCCGTATCTTAATCTGTATGGTATGCTCCCTCATGCGTAATATGCATAGTAGTTGCCAAACCAGTGCAGGTGGCGCTTATTCGGAGAAGGACGAGTCTGGCCAGACTTAAAGAGACGCAGATTGATGGAGAGACCCATGGAGGGTATAAAGTGTGTTTAACCAATACACAACTAATGTAGCACACTCGTGTAGCATTTTTCCGGTTCTTCCGTGTAGCTGCATGGTCTAAACCTTAGCCGCTCGTTTGCTTCAACACCCCTAGAGTTAAATACGACCAAATTGCACAAACCTTTCACTCTGACATGATTTCTACGATCTTTTGGCTTGCTTACCAACTCATTCTTCTAGCGATCACCTTCGCCCATGTCGTGCTTGGGTATGTGTTGGCCAAGCTAGGTCGTGGCCCCTATCGCAAGTACCCTGACTGGCCCGCGGCGACGGCGTTCTACCAGTACTTATGTTTTGGAGGTGCCATGGACCCCAAGTTTCTGCGCTATCTCAATTCGACTGTCGCCGTCCTGCTCAAACTCGTGCTGTTCTTCCACTCCAAGGCTACTACCGACCTCCCGGACTACGGTAAGAAGTACGACAGCCACTCGTACTGGGTGGCTAGACACCCCAACTCCCGGCCCCTTATTTTGTACTGCCATGGTGGAGCCTACGTTCGTAGTGCCCTGCCTCCCCAGATTGACGCCATGGTGGCCGTCCTTAGGTATTTGCGGCCCGAGAAGAGCAAGGTGTCCATGTTAGTACTCGACTACCCGTTGATTGGTACCGGGACCAACCAATGGCCCCGCCAATTGCACCTGTTGCACGAGACATACCAGAATCTTGTGGACGATGGCTTCAACAACGTCATCCTCTTCGGTGACTCAGCCGGCGGTCACTTAGCCATTACCTACTTGCAGTATCTCCGTCGCTTCCCCAAAATCCCCAAGCCCGAATCGCTTGTGGCCATTTCGCCTTGGGTCAAGCTCACGGCCACGAAGGACGAGGTTGTACAAGGCAGCAGTTACGCCGACAATGCCAAGTATGATGCTATCCAATTTGGTTTGTTGAATGGTAAGCCGACCCGGGAGTACCTTATTGGCACCAACAAGATTGACTCGTTGACAGTCTCTCCCGGCAACTGCCCAGGCAACCGTGACGATTGGGATCTGTGCATGCCGAAGAACGTTCTTACCATCATCGGGGAGGACGAATACATCAGAGACGACATTTTGAAGTGGACCTATTACGCTACTGACTGCCCCTTTTGGAAGGAGCAAAAATATGGTAATTCGAATAACCGGTTGGTGAAGGAGAAGTTTGAGTTTACCAAGAGAACCTCGCACGGTGGTCACCAGGAGGTATTTGTAGAACCCTGGGGCCTCCACAATGCTCTCATGGTAGCAGAAGGGCCTGTTGCAATTAGGGAGTGGGAAAAGGGGACAAAATTCAACCAACTTGATCGGGAGAGATTGTTTTCCTTATCGAGAACGGTGAACTTTTTCAACGAGATTTTGTAGTGTAATTAAACATTGAGAGGCACTAGAAAGGCACTTTAAAATAATGGTGACGTTGACCTCAGACCAAGGAACTGGGCATCATAGCGAGGTAACTCGTATAATGGTCCAATTAACTTGTCACGTTCACTTCGTTTGCCAATTCTCGGTTACATTCGGCAAAAGCTCTCGGACAATTCCTACCTGGCCCATTGCCGCTCTATTGTTCCCCTGCCTCTCGGCCGAGATGTATTGCATAGCCCAACATCCAACGTGCCTGGAATCAGGTTGGTTACCCCCCTTGAATTGCTAATTAATGGCGTCATCAGCTCAACGATGGATTATTGATATCCGTTTCAGGTATCGTATACGGCCCCTGCTCCTGACATGCCAAGAACATTTAATGATAAGACATGCTCTCGCTTGAGCCTACTGGATCGGATTCCTCTACCTGTCAAGTATGTTACGCTATTGATCGGGTTAGATTGTTTCACAAAATGTATCATCCAAATCGGGCAACTGGGGTCAATGTTGCTTAACAATCCGTACAAAATTCTATGAAAAGTCACACAGAGGTCCGTCATAAACCCGTCACGCCATTCTGGTTACCCCTAAAACAAGCTAAGCCCACTCTACATCTTGTGCGTTTCGTAATGATGCATAGTCGATTCCAGGGCTCAGATCCTGTTTCCGGCATTGAAGATGCATGTGCCGGGCGACAACGTGGGCACCATAACATGCCATGTTCAGAGCCAATTGAGACAAGGAGACAGTTCTTTCTTTTTCCAACCTCGTCCTCACCGTTTCTTAACCCTTGTATCGCCCGTCTCTATTCAATTACGAATGGCTGCAAAAAATCCCACCCTAACGGTTCCAGCTAAAAATACCCCGATAATAATCGCAATCATTGATTCCGAGGGGACAATAGTAACGAGTACTCCAGGTTATTGTTGAAGACATCCCACGTGTGAGCCCAATGGGGTCTCGTGCTCCATCAGAGGCCCATATAAAGCGGCTGAATACACTTGTAATCCTCATGCTTTTCTCTCAGTTGCTCGCGTTGGCTACTACTGCTAGCGCCCACTTAGTGCCTGGCTCGATCGGCCACCAGTTGAAGGCTCGTGCCGACTCCCCCGGAGGTGAGCATGTCTTTGAGCTGCTTGCGGACTCTGAAATCGACTACATCAACGACCACTTGAAGAAGTTGGACACCAAGGGTGGTTGCGACCAATGGAAGCAACTGTTCAAGTACGCTAAGAAGCTCTTGAAGAACGACCCTGACCACAAGCACTTGGTGTCTCTTTTGTTGTACAAGTACTGTCTTGAGGTCAACCCCAAGAACACTGGCAAGTGTGATAACAAGATGTTCTTCATCTACACCAATGCTGAGAAGTTCGAGCGCTTTGACGACACCGAGTACCTGGGCCTTACCCAGAACACTGCTATTGACTTCTACGACAACGACTTCTTGCGTATGTTGTCTGTTTTCGACACCGACAACGACTGGGAGTTGACGTCATTCCTCTTCCACAAGTTGGGCGAGTGTGAGCAGCCTGAGATCCCCAAGAAGGAGATCGACGAGTACTTGAGCAAGCTCTGGCCCAAGAAGGACGACAAGTACAACCGCGAGCCTGAGTTCAAGAAGAAGAAAAAGGAGACCTTCAATGTGTTGGACTTCACCGACACCCATATCCAGTTGCGGTACAAGATGGGCACCGAGGCCAACTGCTCTCAGAGTTTGTGCTGCATGCCCGAGCTGTTCAACAAGGACCTCCCCGAGTGGAAGGGCTACAAGTTTTCCGACTTGATTGACAACTGGTCGGGCAAGTCCCAGAAATGGGAGTGGTCGTTCTTCCCCGAGGCTACCTACAACGAAAGGGACGAGCTTGAGTGGGGCGACTTTTACGACTACGCCAAGCACCGCGGTGACGACTACGTTGCCCTTCCCGCGTTTACTTTTGGCGGTTACAAGTGTGACACCCCCGAGATTCTTTTGAACTCGTCGCTCAAGGGGATGGCCGACCTCCACCACGAGAAGCAGTTCGAGTTTGCTATCTCTCAGGGTGACTACGTTGACCACGACGTTTACCACGTCAACCCCAACGCTACCAAGTACGCTGAGCTCCACTCTTTTGACTTGTTCAAGCACTACTTGAAGAACATCACCGTGCTTCCCACCCTCGGTAACCACGACTCGTGGCCCTACGCCCAGATGGCCCCTCTCAAGTACAACCACTCCAACGGGTACGAGTACAACATTGACGAGGTTGCCAAGTGGTGGATCAACAAGGGTTGGTTCGACAAGCCCTACGAGGAGTGGTTGCGGACTCACTACGGTGGTTTCGTCTACGAGACCGACCGTGGACTTAAGGTCATCAACTTGAACTCCAACACGTACTACGTGTCTAACATGTGGAACTTCATTGACCAGACCTCTGACTTTGACCCTTTTGGTCAATGGAAGTGGGTTGTTGAGGAGCTTATTAAGCTGGAGAAGAAGGGCCAGCGTGTGTGGCTCCAGGCTCACGTTCCCCCGGGTGGTACTGACTCGTTGCCCAACCAGCAGTACATCATCAACGCCATTGTTGACCGGTTCTCTCCTTACACTATCGCGGCGACCTTCTTTGGCCACACCCACCGTGACCAGATCAAGATGTTCTACAAGCCTGGCGCTGACCAAACCGAGGAGAACCTCACTAACATGGCGTGGATCGCCCAGCTGGTGACCCCTTTCACCACCAACAACCCCGGGTTCAAGTACTTTGAGATTGATGCTGAGCTGTTCTCCGTTATCAACTCTTACAACTACTTGACCTACTTGAATGAGACCTTTATTCACCAGACCGAGCCCAAGTGGGAGGTCGGTTACTCTGCCAGAGACGCTTACGACCCCAAGGGCGAGTGGCCCAAGGACGCGCCCTTGAACGCCACTTTCTGGCACCGGTTTGTCGTCTCTAAGCTCGAGACCGACATCGAAGTCAACCAGGAGTACATCAAGAACCAGTACCGCGACTCTCCCTTCGTGCCTAACTGCGCCAACGACACCAAGGTGCTGACTAAGTGCCACAAGGAGAACTTATGCAACATGAACGCATTGGTCGAGGGCTACAACAAGTGTATTGGCAAGTAAGTGCCAGTTATTTTTTAGGATTTGAATATATGAGCGTTACCTCAGAAACAGGAGTCAATGTAGCCAGCCTACATGGAATTTGGACGACAGCTTGCGTCCTTGCCGGGGTTTGATCTGCAAGGTAAAGGGAATTGCACCCGGCCATGAGCTGATACTGCTGGCCTGAGCAACTGACACTTTTGGTTTCAGCTGTTAATCCTGAAACCAACGCAGACAGTAATCAGGCAGACAAAAGGTAAAATCCTTAAAACAATACCGGGTTGCTCCATGTTTGTGCTGCGCCGATACCGGCCTATTGTCCTCGCCACGACGGCGCATACCCAAAAGAGTGCCGCACAAAAATTACCCAATTTCGTAGTGGCCGGTTCAAAATAACGCCGTACGGTCGCTTCGAGATGCCCGTGGCATGGTTCTTTCGCACGCTGCGGAAGTATTTTATATGCAATGTAGTTCTATTTTCCAAAGCTTAAACAGACGGGAGATACAATCAAATGCCTTTAGACACTGGTACGTATCTGCAAATTATGGAATTGATAAAGCTTATTATGCAGATCCGCGTAGTGGCGGATTATGTAGCGTTTATCCTGAAACTTAGCGTAGATCATCCGCCATAACGGGACAGCCACTTGCAGGATAATTATAATTCATTTCCATATGGTCATCCTGAAACCAGAGGCGGATCAGGACACGGATTAACGGTAAACTACGAGATCTGCTGGGATTATCAGATGCTACTAAGCATGGAACCACCAACGCGTGATGACGACTCAGCTCTAGTTACTTTGATCGTGCTTTCGCTATAAATAATTATACTCATTGATCTAGTAGTAGGATCCCTTCCCTGAGTACTCTTGGTCAACGGGAGCCAGAGCCTGCCCTGGACGAGGTCCCGTGTACCGGGGAACAGCCAGCAAGGGAATGGGCTTCCCCAATGGCCATTTCGTCGCCTCGATTTCGCGCCAGTCAACCACGGTGTCAAACGCAAGCGTGTTGTTCTCCCGCGTGTACGACAACTCCTGCAGCTGCAACTGATCCAAGAGCTCTGCTAGGTCAGGGGGAGGTACGGGCTGGAGACTCGCCACGAGTTTTTTACTGGGTTCCGCCCGGTTTTTCTTCAACACCTGGGTGTTTTTGCGCTCGCTAAACCTACCTTTGAGCTTCGAAGCAAACCGCAGCGGCTTCAGCTGCGGATCGTCACCCTGGGACTCGAACTCGCGACCCTGGAGACAAATCTGCCCATACTGGAGGGTACCAATAGCCCTTCCAAGCTCTTCATTGTGGCCGAGCGCCAGGTAGAGCGCGAGATAGGCACGGGCATAGCGGCCCATGGCCTCCACATACTCCAGACCACGCAACTGCTGCGCGAGGGCCTCGAGCTCGCCCACCACGTACACCACCACCCGGGTCATCACCGGGATCGTGGTGGGGAGGCACTGGGAGGGTTCCTCGCGCCTCTGGACGTTGTTTTTAGCAACCACGGCAAACTGGCAACTGAGGTCGGCTGCACGTTCGATCACAGCAAACACGGGCTCTTCCCAGGTTGCTGTGCCGTACCGGGCCCGTGCTAGCGCCTGTTTGAAAATGTCCACCACTTGTTTCCACTTGTCTCCACAATGGTGCGCTGCTATCAACTCGTAGGCCAAGAGCGAACCAAGCTTGATGTAGGTGAGCCCAATGGCTGCTAGCACCGCTGTTTTCTCGTTGGTGGCTGTCCAGGTTATGCCTTTGATTTCCTGGGTTTCGTCTCCCTCCTCCGAGGGAGTAATTGACAACTTCAGGAGGCCCCTCCGGAGGGTGTCGGAGGGAGACTTCACCTCTTCTCGCACAAGCACCTGGGCCCGGTCAATCCAGGGGCTCTTGGTGAGGGTGGCGGAGGCCTCCAGGGTCCACACCTGGTCGAGGTAGTGCTCTAGCGCCGTGAGGTACTTGAGGCAGTGCGAGTAGTTGGCGGTGCCTTGAGCAGCCGCCGCTACTACAGCGTCGCGATTGGGGAGTTTGGGCTCATCCCGTGGTAGCGGAGGCGTGTGAGGGAGGACCAACATGAGTGAGGAGGATGGTGGTGGGGAGTGTATATAGTGGGTGAAAGTCGACGAGGACTTGGCGGCGGTGGAGCCAAGCAATTGGCGAACGGGGCGTGGGGGGTTGTGCAGGGTGGTGTAGAAGGTGTATTGGGGTGGTGTGTGTGGGACGGGGTGAGTAGGTAATGGTTTGAAGAGGAGAGGCGGGGAGGAGGAAGAGGCGAGTGGGGAGGGAGAGGCGAGGGAGGAGAGGGAGGTGACGAGAGGAAGTATAGAGGCATAGTAGTCACCATTATGGCCAATTATCCCCTGGCTACTCAATTGGCTGTGGTACATGATGTGAGAGTTGGTATCTTGATGGTAGTGCTTTGAACTCAGCGAGAGGTTTGGGCAACGCCCTGGCTTATTTCCAGCCAGTGCTTATCAAGTACAATGTTCTTCATTTCTTTTAGCTAATGCCTGTCTTCATGGCTCGTAGGGCTTTTTCTCCACTAAATCTAATACCACCTCAGTTTTAGCTCTCGAGAGCGGGGAAATCCGACTATCCTCGGGTCCCTCGTCTTATCGTCAAACCAGAAACTCGAGTGGTATGCACATCACTTCCAATGTGGTAAGCATTTGTGTCCTACTTTGCTTGGATAGTTGCAAAATTTCCATGGGATTGCAAAAATGAATGCCTCCAATTCTCAGGTAAGAATTCAGTTGTCAAGCCACTAGCGTACCAAGATGCTTCAGCTCTGGTATCTACCTTGTTCTACAACCAACCGCTCTCAGCCCACCTCTTCAGCCCACCTCTACAGCCCACCTCTCGCTTACTTGACCCTGCGTCCATGTTTGTTTTTATGTCCCCGAGTACCCATATTATGAGTCCTACCAGACCGATTCGTAAACACTTCTGGGTCGGCTAGCTGCCTCACCCAACGCTACCACTGTCGTCTAACATCCTGGCGGTGTATAAATACCACCAATCTCGAGTGGTAGTTTCCAAGCCATGGGTGTCAAAAAAGTTGTTCGTTGTCTGATCTGTAGCGAGTGGATCGATATCCGGGGTGCCCGTGAGATTTCGAGAAAGCCCGGGTACTACCTGTGCCGGATTTGCAAGAACCCCCCTACGATCCCCTTCAAGTGTCGATAGTTAATGCATACGAACAAGAGAATAAGGAGGATCGATTGTTGTGATGATCCATCCTGTAAAGTAGCTACCGTTGCGTAGGAGTCGGCGATTATTGTGTTGGAAATGGCTTCCTTCGAAAAAAGCACGGAATATACTTTGAATGATAGACAAAATAAACCAAGACGTCTTGTAGTGACGCTACTCTGATATCATGGTGATCCCAATTGGATACCTTCTTGGCTGGGTTTTCTGTCCCCAAGTACTACTGTAGTAGTAATACTAAAACAAGAATATTCATAACTGTACTGAAATTTCAACCCAACTTTTAAATATTTCCCAAAATTATTCATTTCTAAACTGAAATTCACGTCCCCAAGCCTTTACATATTCCCCTATGGCCAAACCATTGCTCTGTGTCCTCTGCGACGAGCCCATAAACAACCCCCGCTACGCAAAGCTAGTGACGAAGACGAGCTACGTTTGCGAGTACTGCCGCATACCCCCCAACAAATACTTCGATTACAACGGCGTGGACTAAGTCTATAGCGTCCTATATAGCGTCAATTGACATGGGCCCTCTCTTTCCCAATCGGGAATTAAGGTTAAGCGTTGATCGAAGCCCTCTAGTTGGCGACATTTCGAACTCGCCAACCAGCTTGAGCAATGCAGCAAGCTTATCCAAGGCTTGATTGCTATCTTCTGCCTCCGCCTATGTCCACGTGTGGTGTGTGTGTGTGGTTTGTGTGTGGTGTGTGTACGTTTATGTCCCAAAGCACTGGGTTTCCGCTACTCTGAAACAGGCTAGGCGGTGCGCTGCACTTCGCTGCACTCTAGCGCTCGTCTAGCCCAGGCACACGATCGACTAAAGCCCACAAAGTGCCAATCCCAGGCCAAGGCAACCCGCCAGACACACACCACACCGCCCAGAATGGCTAATCTTTTTGATCTCCGTTTTCCAAATCGCAGTTCCTTCCCTACCTCAGTTTAAAGCACGTAATTAGGGGAAATGCAGGTGACAGAATATAATAGCCGCCTGCCGCCTTCCTGCCGCCCAACCATTCACGTTTCTCCTTTCAGCAGCTCCTTTCAGCAGCCCTTTCAGCAGTATTAATAGCCATTGCTCTCACCCGCGTCGCTGTGTATTCACTCCCTACCCCACCACACAGCTGCTTCTCCACCAATGTCGCTGATTGTCCGGTGTATTACGTGCAAGCAGCAGCTCGACCAGGACGTGGCCCGTCTCGTTGACCGCAAGCTCAACATCTACGTGTGTCTCCGGTGCCAGGTGCCCAGCCAGTACTACTTTGATTATTAGAATACAGGAATAACTTTGAAGTGGGTTAAGAGGTGTATATGGTGGCATACGAAGATCAGAAATGCCATATGGAGCATAAGTGGTGTACATGGCAGTATACTCAGAAATGCCAAGAGTTTAAATGGTGTACATGGTGGTATATTCAGACGTCTTCTTGCGACGGGATGTATCCCTTGCGATGGGACGTATCCCTTGCGATGGTGGTATTACGCAGACAGACTTATTCACAACTAACGAGGACAGACTCAATACCTATGGAGGAGAGATTCAATTGCCTCAATTATGGCCAGTACCAACCCCATCAATTGATCTCAGCCGTCCTTTCTTTCGTCCTTCGTCTAATCCTCATCCATCGAACCACCCAATTGTCTCTACATTCACGTCTAATTCACACACACCCCCACCCCACTCTTACACCACACCACCCTTCCCAATTTGTAAACCATCCCTCACACCACCCAATACCATAAACGACTTCTCTTTCTCACGTCCCTTTACAACCTTCAACCAGTCAGACCCTACACCCACAACCTACACCCACAGACTACACTCACACACCAGCCACACGCTACACCTAACCCAAGTAGAATTGTTTCAATTGTTCCTTATTACCCTACTCTTCCCCAAGACGGTTGTTTGATCACAAGGGGATGGATTTCTACCTTACCTCGTTTCCATGCCTATTTGAAACGACTCGAAGATAATTATCTGTGACGAAGTGGCCGAATAAGTCCAATTCTTGCAAACCTGACTTGTAATGTCTTTAGGTGAATAAAGAGTCCACTCAACAGATCTACTCACCAGATAAGCCATGGACTAAAGACCCATTCTACCCCAAACTGGGCGGTATTTAGTCTCAACTACCCCTTCACCCTCACATTCTGTACACCTACACCTCACACTTACACCTCACACCTACACCTCAACATTACCCCAACACCCTCCCACACCCATTTACACCCACACCCATTCTATTATCCATTAGTCTATAAGGTATCTGGCCAGGGCCTATGCTAATGCTGGGGGCTCACCCCTACGCGGCGCGCCGGGCCGTCCGCTTCGTCACCGCCACCATCGCCACCGCAACCGCCACCACGGCCACCACGGTGGTCACACTGAACACCCGTGCGTAGCACGCCACCCCGCGCACACACTGCAATGACGTCACCGTGACGGGGGCGCCGTCCACCATCTCGGTGTGCGGCACCTCCTCCAGCAGCAGGTCGTAGACCCGCCCGAACCACAGCGTGAGCACGTAGCTGGGCACGATGGGCGCCAAGTTGACGATGCCCCAGTTGTAGGAGAACTGCGCCAACCCAAACGTGTCGCCGACTAGCAACGGCATCATGCAAAAGAGGAACCCGTACAGCACCCCGTGTGCCACCAGCGTCACCCACAACTGCGACGCCTGCCCCACGTAGCCCCCGAGCACCTGCCCCGCGCACAACCCGAGCACCGGCACCACCACCAACCCGGTGCGCAGCATTTTCTTGGCAACCACCCAGTCGCCGGCAGCACCCGCGAGCACCCGCCCGGCACAGTTGGCCGCGGACAAGAGCAGCACCTGGGCACGCTGTGCCGCGGCCACCGCGTCGGCCGACGCCCCGACGGAGAGCGCCTTGACCATGTACCCCACCAGGTAGATGTACATCTGGCCGAGCGCCGCCCCGAGGCCCAAGATGGCAAAGTAGAGCCAGAACTGGGGCAGCGCCCACAACAGGGTGTCGGACGCCAACTCGGCGTAGGCCTTGGTGGCGGCGGGGGCGGGCTTTTCGTTGGTGGGGGCCAACACGGGCGCCGGGGGCACGGTGCCGAGATCGCCCCGGTCCACCACCACCAACAGGGGGGTGCACAAGGCCACGAGCACCACCACACTCACCATCAACATCACCAAGAACCGCTCGGTGTCGCCGGGACACACCACCAGCGCCATGGTGGAGAACACCATCGCCGAGAGCCCGTAGAGCGCCAACGGCAACGCGGTGGCAATGCCCCGGATGGCAGGGAAGCACACGGCAGCACACTTGATCGTCGCCAGGTTGATGAAGGTCAGCCCGCACCCGACCAAGAACATGGCCCCGGCACTGAGCGGCACCAGTGCCGCGGGCTCGCCCCGCACATACTGGCGGTGCAACACCGCGTAGGAGCACACGATCAACGCCGCCCCGAGCACCACCGCCAACAGGTAGCCGCGGCGGTCAACGAGCGCCCCGACCACGGGGCCGGCCACCGCCACCCCGACGGTGCCACACAACGCCATCGTCAGCAGGTCGGTGGCAGAGTACCCGAGCCTGCTGGCGAGCTGGGGCAGGTACAGCGAAAAGAGGTAGAGGGTCCCGCACACGAGGCCCAAGAATGTACAGCTCAAGAGGACTAGTGCCTTGTGGACGGCCATTTGGGGGGTGGGACACTGCCTGGAAGTCTATATGGTGGGAAATGGTGTCCAAGAGGGTGAGGTGGTGTTAACGCGTCCCCTGCGGCGCGCGCGGTGCGTGCGTGGTGCGTGCGTGGTGGGGTGCACAGAGCGCAGCGCGAGCGCGGTGGGCGCGATCTGGGGTGGAGGCGGGTGGGGGAGTATGGCTGGGGAGCGGAGAGGACACGAGGGGAGGGGACCAGGAGGAGGACGAGGAGGAGGAAGGGGAGGACCGAGAGGAGGAGGACCGGGAGCACGACGGAGGCTGCGTGCGCGAGAGGGGGCTGTGGGGGGCTCAGGGAGCACATCGGCCTACACGCTGCCACGTATGCGCTCGTCTATTTCCGTTACGTGTCACAAACAAATCCGAGCCGCCCAAACCCCGATCGGGCCACGCCAAGTCCCAGGGCCCGGTTGGCCCATGGACCATCGCACCACCACCACTGTAGCCATACCCGGGTGGCATCCGCTATATAAGCCACCATCACCCACCGTCCCGTTTGGCGTCCGGGTTACGTAAGCAGGTTACTGCAACACTTGCTGTCAAGGCCGGAGTGAGGAACTCAGAAACTCCGAGAGCCGGTCGGGGGTGCCAAGACAGGCGAACCCGGCCGGGTCTCGGAGCGGTGCGACGGCGAAAGTTCCGGAACAACTCCGGGCGATGACTAATGGGTCATCGAGAGGGGTGGCAGAGGGGTTGGCGTCTACCCCTAACCCAGTTTGAGCCCCACCAGCAACGGAAAAGCGACGGAAAAGGAAGGGCCGATGGATCGGGCGGTAGCCCAAGTCCCGACCCGTGGTGGGGGGCGCGGACGCGGCGTTTCGGTCTGGTGACCGCGGAAAAGCCTCGTATCGGGCGGTGGCCGTGTACAGTCGTTCCAATATTTTTTAGAAAAATTATAGGGTACTAGTCAAATTCAGCGGAATTCGTAGGCACTTATCTTCAGTTCATTAGTCACGAGAACTTACCCTCGATAGGTCGAAAATT